>RJWM01037512.1:0-17353 GCA_004363535.1 Dasyprocta punctata | reverse complement strand
TTAGTGAAACCCTGTCTCTAATGAAGAAACAAGTAATGCTAACCTAAGCTCTTCAACAAACTAGAAAATGAATACCAAAATAAACTCATTCAAGTAGATAGAAGGTACTAATGACAAACAGAAATAAATGAAATTGAAAACAGCAGAGAAAAATCAATTCAAGAACCTAATCCTTAGGAAAAACCATCAATAAAATTGACGAACCTTTAACAACACCAACAAAGATAAGAGAAGACACAAATACCAATATCAGCAATGAGATAGGGGACATCACCATAGATCCTGTAGCCATTGAAAGGATAAAACCAGAATATTATAGAAAGTCTTATATTCATAAGTTCATATGAAAAAAAGTTCATAGAAATAAATGTACCCGTTCTTTGAAAATCATGGACTGTCAAAATTCAACCAAGATGAAATAATATCAATAGTTCTATGGTAAGGAAATTGAACTTATAGTTAATTGAAACTGCCCCCATCTCCAAGTTTCAGTGGAGAATTCTAGGTTTTTTCTTTTTTTGGGTGGGGGGGAGGGTAGTACTTGGGATTGAACCTGAACCTTTGCACTGAGCTACATACCCAATCTTCTTAACAAATTTTTGAGACAGGGTCTTACTAAGTCACTAAATTGCCCAGCCAGGGGTCAAATTTGCAATTATCCTGCCTCAGCCTCCAGAGTGCTAGGATTACAGGTGTGTGCCACCATGCCTGACACATGCATTTAATCATTGTGCAATGTTGGTTTTCCTAACTTGTGAGATTCACCAATTTAACTCAGCATCACTAAGAGTTGTTCTAACAAAAAGGCTATTTTTCCATAATAACCCAACTCATAGCCTATCTTATTCAGAGACCCTGGGGAATATGTACCAAAAGGGCATTTGCTACTTTTTAGCTTGACAAATCACTTAACCTGTCTCTGCCTCATTTTCTTCCCAGATAAAATAGATTCATCAATAGTGTCCCTGTATACCAACAATGAACCCACTGAGAAAGAAATTAGGAAAACTATTCCATTCACCCTAACTTCAATACAAATTTAAATATTTAGGAATTAACCCAAAGTGAAAAACTTCTATAACAAAAACTATGGTACTTTAAAAAAAGATTGATGAAAACATTAGAAAAACCATCAATAAAATTGATGAACCTTTAACAACAAGAAAGACATCTCCTATTCCTGGAGAGGGAGCATCAATATTGTCAAAATGGCCATATTTCTAAAAATGATGTATAAATTTAATGAAATTCCAGTCAAAATACTAACAAAATTCTTCACAAAAACAGAAAGAAAAAATTAAAACTTGTGAGGAATCAGAGACTCTGAATGGTAAAACCAATTGTGATTGTTAATTGTGATATGTCAACTTGACTTGGGGAAGCACTGCTTAGCATACTTTACGTTCTAGGTGTGTCTGTGGATGACTGACATTTAAGCAAGCAAACTGAGGGAGGAAAACCCATCCCAGATGTGTGTGGCACCAATCAATTGGCTGGTAGCTTAGACAGAATAAAAAGGGAAAGAAGGAAGTCCTTTTGTCTTTGGGGAGGAGCTCTAATCTTCACCATCACCTTTGAACATCAGTGTCCAGCAGAGACCCATTGTCCTTCAAAGTGCAGACTCTGACCTTGCAACTCAGAATCGTACCAGTGACTACAGTGAGTTTCCGGGTCTTTGACCTTCTTCTCATACTGGATTCTCCAGCATTCCAGTGCACAGATGAACATTTTAATCTTCCACCTCTGATTTTGCAGATGACCGTTGGACTCTTTCCCTTCTGTTCCTATCAGTCTACCCAATAAATCCATTGTATAATTATACATGCATTTTATATTGATTCTGTTTCTCCAGTGAATCCTAACTAACACAGCAATCTTGAGCAAAAAAGGCAAAGCAGAAGACATTATAATCCCAGATTTCAAGTTACACTACAAAGTTATAGTAATTAAAAAGAAAGTGTGATACTGATACAAAAATAGATAATATAGACAAACAAAATAGAACAGAAGACACAGAAACAGTACTCTATCATCTACCTTTAGTTATTTGATTTTTGACAAAGGGGCTAAAAACAAATGCTGGAGCAAAGATAGCCTCTTTAACAAATGGTACCAGGAAAACTGGTTATGTATGTGGAAGAGAATGAAGGAAAACTCACATCTCTCATGCTGTACTTGAAATAAAATCAAAATGGATCAAAGTCCTAGATATAAAAACCGAAACACTGAATCTGCTGGAAGATAAAACAGGTAAGACCCTTGGAAGACATAGGTGTAGGCAAAGACTTTCCAAACAGAACCCCAGTTGCCCAAGAAACAGTCCCAAGAATCAACACGGGGAATTATCTCAAATTAAAAAGTTTTTGCTTTGCAAAGGAAACATTTGACTGAGTGAAGAGACAACCTACAGAGTGGGAAAAACTTTCTGTACAGATGACTAGTATCTGAATATATAAAGAACTAAAAAATATTAGACCTCAAAAAAAGAAAGACAATGAAAATGGGCAATTGACATGAAAGCTTCTGAAAAGAAGTAAAAATGGCTAATAAGTACGTAGAAAACTGTTCGGCATCTTTGGTCATTAGAGAAATATACATCAAAAACCTGGTGAGATTTCATCTTATTTCAGTAACTTTGGCCGTCATCTAGGATTTAAAAAAAATCCCCAAATACTGGCAACATTATGGGGAAAAGGAATACTTCTACTTTGTTGGTGGGAATATACACTAGTAAAATCACTATAAAAATGAATATGGAGAGTCCACAAAAAACTAAAAATAGAAATTCTATTTGGCCCAGCAGCTATGCCTTTCCTGGGTGTGTTAAAAAGAGAGTTAAATTCATCATATTACAGTGATACATGAATGCCCATGTTTATAGCAGTGCAATTCACAATAGCTAAATTATGAAAGCAGCCTATCTACCTGTCAGCAGATGAATAGATAAAGGCAATGTGGTGTTTATACTACTCAGTCATAAAGAAGGGTAAATTTCAGTCATTTGTATGAAAATAGATAGATTTTGAAACTATAGTATAATGTTAAGTGAAATACATTGGAAACAGAAGATTGAATATCGTATGTTTTTTGTGTGTGAGAAACTCGAACTATAAATAATTAAAAGAACAAAACAAAGGAGAGATGGGAAGAAACAGGGAGGCAGACTTTTGACAAAGGAAGGGGAATCTAGGAAAGGGGGAGAGGAAAGGGTAGAAAAGAGATGAACAAAAAAGATCAAAATGCAATATGTGTATGCACCAGTTCCCTAAAATGAATGTAATCATTATGTATCACAAATATTCACTAATAAATTTTTTTAAAAAATGAATTCACTCATTTATTTATCAAACAAGTAATTTCTTAGCCTCTACTATGTTCAGGTGCTATTCTAAGTGTCTGGAATACATTAATGAGTCAAAAATATGTAGGTCCCTGCTTCTGTGGAATTTATGCATTCTATAGAGAAGACACACAACTTAAACACTAAAGGTAATAAACTAAGTAAATGTATAGTATACTATACCACGTTATCACCACATAAAAAGTGAACCAACCAAAACCAAGAGTATAATAGGGTAATGAGGGTATCAACGACAGGGATTTAGGATAGGCTGCATTTTAAAACCCAGTATTCCAGGTAGCCTGATCGAGAAGGCAATGTCTGAGCAGATTTGGAGGTTGAGGAATTAGCCCAGTGCATATCGGGGAAACAGTGTTCCAGGAAGGGCAGTACTTGTAAGGTGAAGGCTAAGATGGGGAGCAGATCTTGCAGTACTCTGCAGCATTTAAAGGACTTTAGCTTTACTTTGTATGAAATGAGAGCCATCCCTGAATTTGAAGCAAAGTATTGATATTATAAAGGTATTGAGAACTGAATGTTGCAGGCAGGAAAACAAGCAGATGACAAGAAGCAACTGGCTTTGGGACACATTTTTGAAGACAGTGCCACCTGACTCCAAAATTGTTGGCCTGTGCAACTAGAAGAACAGTGGTGTCATCAATGGGATGGCTGTAGGGAGAATCAAGTCTGGGACAAATATGAAGGATTTCAAGGGATCATGATGATTGAACTCTGTTGTACTTTGGATCGAAAGATCTCTTCTCTGAATTGGTGTTTCTCTCTCCCTCTACTTCCAACTCTCTTCTTTTTTGCAAACCTTTAAGTCTTAGAGTGCAAGAAAGTCAGCTTAATTTTCTAGGCTGCCTATGGGCTGGTTAGTGAGTTCCTTTTAACCTTGAGCATCTAGTTGTAAAATTATCTGCCAAAGGTTTTCTACCAGGTCCTTGAGAAAATGCAAATGACTCTGAGGTGGAAAAAACAACAACAACAAACAAAACAAAACAAAACAAAAAAACAAAACAAAATGAAACAAAACTAAAACCCTTGTAACACTTTCATTTTGCCCTAGAATTAATTTTTTCTGAAAGTTATATTTTATTTTATTTATTTATTTGTTTATTTATTTATTTATTTTTTTGTATAGGGAATGGAGCTCACAACCTTGCGCTCGCCAGGCAGGAATTGTGCTGCTGAGCTATATCCCTTACCTTGTAATTTAGTTTTAAAGACAAATTTGATGCTCATTTTGTAATAGTAGAGGGTTAATTTCTCTAGGTAAGGAGACTATGAAAACATTTTTTCTTCTATTATTTAGCAAAATAAATGAACTTTGACCTCAAAAAACTCATCTTAAGAATATACATGAGATAATGTCCAAATCAGCCCTGTCTCTACCTTATTTGTTTTGGGTCATGTGTAGGAGTTGTTGGGATTACAGTGGATAAAATGAGTTTTAAAATATGCCAACTGTCCACTAGGGTTGGGATTGAAACCATTAACTTATTTTATTCAGGTCCTTGGGCAGTTGTGATGGAGACATTGGTCTCTCTGGTCAGGTTTGCACTAAAGTCATGGCACAGCAAGACTTCCCCAAGGCCACATTTTTATGTTTTGTTTTCAGGCTGTTGGTGCTACTGGAGCAATTAAAATTGTGAATAATGTTTTTTTCCCCTTGATAAATAATGTAGATGGCCTGCAATCTGCTCACATTCCTGGCAAGGGATTTAACAGGCTATTGTGTTAGTAACAATGTTGATGCAAATTGTAAACATTTGTCATCTCTAAAGTTTCATGCAATTTTCAAAGCAATGTCAGTTGAAACAGATGCTCCACCCCATCCCACGTAAACCAGACTTTAGATGATGTCCACGTTCTCCAAAACACTTTTCTAGTAACTTCTATTTATTATGTAAAATAATATTGTAAAACTACTAGAAAGTGAATAGCAATGAGTAAAAAGTTTAGTGTCCTCTAAAATTGATTTGCTGTCTCTTTAGATGCTAATAACTACTTTTAAGTTATATTAATAAAACCTCCCATTCAGTGGAATTTAATAGTAAATTATATCTGTATGTTTATTACAAGGTAAACTACATGTATGCTAGTGAAATTTTCTCAATGTATTTATCTATAATCTCAGAATTTTACAGTTTTATTTACACTCATGACAATCACTGATCCTAATAGGAAGCCCAAAGATTTGGAAGTCTTAAAATCAAATTATTATTTTGACAAGGGAGAAAACTTTCAAAATTATTGGGACTCCTATTACAGCGCTTTAGGGAAGAATATGGTTCAACAAGTATTGATTAACTTCTTAGAAGATTTTAAATTAAACATGTGTGGAGTGCAAAGAAATATAAATCATGGTCATAATAAAATGTTAAATTCAATAAATCAGATACTCAAGTTTAAATGTCACATGGTTTCTTTTACATATACTCAAAATATAAATGAAGAACAGGCTGCATGAAGAACAGAATAAGGGATATATAGTAGGTACTAGGGAGAACTTTTCCAAGTGGGAAGGGGAAGAAGAGATGAAGGAAGGGCAGGAGAGGAAGGGAAAAGGGTTTAAAAAACCGGAATCAAAGAAAAAATGGAAATAGAGCTTTTAATTTTCAAATGGGAAGGGAAATGAGTTGGAGCAGGCAGGGATGGAAGCGGCAGGGTACAAAAAAGTAAGATGTGTTATGTACATGTACAAACTCGCCATGATAAATGTAATCATTGTATTCTGCAAATATGTACTAGTAAGACAAAAAGAAATGCACATCATGAACTAGGCCACAAGAGACTCAATTCTAGTTGGCAGAATGGTCGAAAGTGACAACAGGGCTGGGAATTTAGTTCAGCAGCATAGTGCCTGCCTGGCAGGCATGAGGTTCTGAGTTCGATTCTTCGTACTGAAAATAAAAAAGTGATAACATAAAAAGGCAGCAAAAATAAATGAGTATCAATTTTTTAAGGTATTTTGAGAAGGAACATTATTATTTTAGGTATTCTGATAAGAAGAGATACCCAGAAAAACTATAGAGAGGGTGACATAGAGCTGAAATTTAGAGGAGGTGACCTCTTATCCCTCAGTCCCTTGCTTCTCACAGGAAATGCATTCCAAGGCCTCCTGGTAGATGAATGAAACTAGGGCTAATACCAGACATATATGATAACTGTGTTTTCCCATATATATATATATATATATATATATATATATATATGACAAAGTTTAGTTTATAAATTAGACACAGTGAAAAACTGATGATAATAACTAACAATAAAATAGGACAATTATAAAAACATGCTTATACTTTAATTAAACTGCCATCACCACTATTGTTGCACTTTGGGGCCAAATAAAGTAAGGGTTACTTGAACACAGGCACTGTCATGCTATGGCAGTTGATCTCTTGATCTGGATGGCTACTGAATGATTAAGAAGTGAATAGTGTATATAGTGTGGAAACGCTAAATAAAAGTGATGATTCATGTTCCAGGCATGATGGAGAGGGATGATATAAGATTTCATGATGTTACTCAGAAAATCTTGTAAAGTATATTATTATTATTATTATTATTTTGGCACCGGGAATCGAACTCAGGACCTTGCACTTGTCAGGCAGGCACTGTGCCACTGAACTGTATCTCTGGCCCTAAAGCATGTTAATTTTTATTTCTGGATTTTTCCATTCACTATTTTCAGTACTGAGTTGACTTGAGCTGACTGCAGGTAACTGAAACCATGGAAAGTCAAATAGTAGATAAGGCAGAGACCACTGCATGTAAGGAGAGGGAAGGTAACTTCTTGGTAAGAAATAGCACAAGTAAAAGTATACAAAGGCAACAGAGAAGCTCACAGTCTGGACTGGGAGGTAAGTAGACAAATTTGATTAAAGCTGGGGATAGAGAGATAGCAAAGAGAGGATGCAAACCCTAGAAATTTGAAAATGGTAAGGTATTCGGACCCTACTCTGAAGATTGTCTACTGTGTGTTGGTTGATTTCTTGTGTAAGGATTCAGGCAGACTAGAGAATACCACTCAACTGTACTACATACAGGAAATAAGTTACTTAGTGTTTTAAGGTTCTTAGATCTCAGTTTCCTTGCCATATAATGGAAATTATATCTGGTAAGCAGAGTTGTGAGGGCTTCATGAAGTAATCCCTCATTGTGATTCATTCAAGGGTGTCCTAGTCATGCACGAGGTCACTTCCTCTGCGAAAAGAATGGATGTGGGGAAAGGGCGTGGTGGCGCACGCCTTTAATCCCAGCACTCGGGAGGCTGAGGTAGGAGGAGCGTTGTGAGTTCCAGGCGGGTTTGGGCTACAACGCGAGCACAAGACCGGCCTGAGCTACATAGTGCGACACTGCCTCACAAAACTAGGGCCAGGAGTTTGGCTCAATGGCTTAAACCCCTGTCTGGCAGGCGCAAGGTTATGCGTTTGATCCCTGGTGCAGCGAAAAAAAAGAAAAAAAAGAATGGATGTGGGGCTTGGGGAATATTAGTTTGTGATGGCACTTAGTGTGCATTGCAGAAACAAGCATGTATGTGCTGCGGTAAGGAAAATAGAATACATGAAAACATGGAGACTTAAACTATACATAACACACGCAGTGATGACTTGCATTATCAGAAGGAAAGAATGAAGAGGTCTGGAGAAGAGAAAGCTAAACACAGATATTGAAACTCTGAGGAAAATAAGTTAATTCAGGATAAAGAAGCATCAAACTGGTAGAGGAAGCTACTAAGGGAAAACCTGTAATAAACAATTGTTTTTTGTTTTGTTTTGTTTTTCTTCATCTGCTCAGCAACCTATTCAGCTCTTCCTTTGCATTAGTGACTGTCTTCTCCCTTTGGTTACATGTTAATAAATCAGAACTCTTAATTTTCTTAGCACCAGTAATAGTTCTGGGGATGAGTATCTTATAAGGTGAAATCAGTCAGAATTTTTCCTCATAATTTTTCTGTCTGAACATAAATCCTCTTGGCCTCTCTGCATACAGAAGCTGGAAGGTTATCAATCGAGCGAAAGACTGTGGTAGAAGTCTGTGAAGTCAAATAGAGACCACAAGGGATTACATAGAGAAGAAACAGAAGAACAGAGACCAGGTGATCCTGAGATTAGTTTTATTTCCTAAGACCCACAGAGTTGAACTGATTCCTGCCAAAATTTCTGTAGGCTAACTATATCCTTCTGATAAATTTCTTTCCATTTAAGTATGCTATGTAACAAAAACACCAACAGATCTGACTTTATAATTTTTTTTTACAAAAGTAAAAATTTTCTGTAGACCAAAATATGACCAATAAAATTAATCAAATAAACTGGGAAACACTTGTAGCAAATATAGGGTAACGATCCTTGTTGTGTAGGGGAAGTTTATATATCAGTAAGAAAATGTTATAGTATAAGAGAAAAGTGACCAGAGGCCATGAACTAACCATTTGCAGGGGAAAAAATAATCAATAAAATAAGAGTCTGCTTCAGTAACAAATATATACAAACTAATAAAACATGATACAGTATTTCACTAATCAAATTGCACAGGTGAAAAGTAAGGGAGTGATGTTTGGGCAGAGAATGGAGGACAGAACAGAGGAAGTGTGCCTGAAGGAAGTAGTGAGTACCACGAAAATCCATGGGAGCTGCTTCACAGTATTCTCCCTGGTCAAGCCTGTTTACTTGTCAACCCTAAATGTATCCATCAAAATCTTATTTGGAATCCTGAGTGATGACAGACAATATAAAGGCACTTTTAATGCTTCCTTTATATTTTTCAAAGCTTTCAAAATAAATATGTACATTTTTATAATGAGAAAATAACAAACTAAAAGACAAAATTAAAAAATTAAAATTAAATGACAAAACAGACCAACAACAAAAAGATGAGACATAAATAAAGGATATAGAGGAAGTGACTCCAGAAAAATAGAGAAGAACCAAGATGAAAATTTTAAAAGGAAAGCTGGGCATGATGGCGCACACCTGTAGTTCCAGCATTTGGGAGGCTGAGGCAAGAGAATCACTGTGAGTTTGAGGCTAGCCTGGGCTACAAAGTGAGTTGAAGGCTATTCTAAACTGCATAGTGAAACCCTGACTCAAAAAAAGACAAAACAAATAAATAAATAAAAGGGAGAGGTGTGCTGGTACATCCCTATATTCCTAGTACAGTACTCAGAAGGCTGATCAGTACAATTTTGATCATTACTGAGTTTGAGGATAATAGTTAATAGTTTGAGGCCAGTCTGGGCTACAGAATGAGACCCTGGCTTAAGAAACAAACAAACAAAATAAAAGGGAAGTGAATTGCTTCCTATTTATTTCTAATGAGCCAGACATATCTGTATTTCTGTGGAAATGCCTTTTGTCTTTCTCGCTCTTCATTTTCATGTCCTCCTACGCTAGTACTGACTTGTCACCACCCCGATAGAAGACTGCAGTGACCTCGTAATTGAAATATTTTCCTCATATTCAGCTTCGTATCACTGATAGGGCCATCTTCTCAAACCACACTCTTCTCTCTGTTCGTCTTTCCTCAATTGTTTCAAAATAACTCCCGGCTTGTGTGGGGACAATTTTCTTTTATCTCTTACAAGGCCAAGGTTAACTCTTCTCAGACTCTTGCTCATTTCCAACACCTCAAAGCAACTTTCTATCTATTCAAGTTGTTACCATTTCCTGAAGCTCCTTTTGGGTTCCTGCCTTCTCTCCCTTCTCTCACTTGAGGGCAATACACTGTTGGTTTGGTAGTTGGGTACATGTTAAATAGAGTTCTTTCTCATGCGTCAAGAATTTTATACTGCATGAGTAATGGGTAGATCTTCATGTAACATACTACATTAGTCAGCACATAACATCAGTAAAGTACTGCTTAATTGATTGTATCTAAACAATCATCATGAACCTATTTAATCTGACAATTCATTATCAAAGTTACAAGATGCCGGAAGTTAAATCAGGCCATCTGCTCTTTTCTTGAATCTGATAAATTTTCTAAATCATGTTTACCCTTTTTTTTCATTTCAGATTATGTGATCATGTGAAAATAATTTGACATCATATCTTAAATAAAATTCGACAGTAGACTTAGATAAAAACCCGCCACTTAAATCCATGTGTATTTATTTGCAATGAAAAGAAACATTTTCAGATTACTACTGTCATTTTACAAATTACTTTTGAGTCTCCAAACAAAGATTTTTAAAAATATAGAAGCTTTTTCATACTTCCTCTTACTCTACCACCTGGGAAAACATTTTTTAATCTTTCTGAATAGATTAAAAAAAAAGGCTCATGATATTTTGCACATTTAATTTTTAAAAACATATAAGTGAATTTATTCTGATTCCACATACACCAAATATCAATTAAAGTGCAAATAAGAGAGAGAAATTAGACATAGAAATCAAGGGTTTCCTCCAGTCCACAAAAGGGCCACATCTAACAGAACTGAAAAACAATAGTTCTGTGAGCTGCACATTTCGGAAGTTCATGATTTAGTGTATTGACTCGGTTTGACTTCACTAAGAACAGTACTGATCACAGTACTCATTTAGCTTCAGTTTAAAAGGATTTTTTAAAAACTTCTATTTGACTCCCATAGAAACACACTAATAGGACTGACAGGTTTTCCTTATTCCTCAGCCCTCTTGTACTGTAGCCTCTGATTCTATTGTTCTCTGACCCCAAGGCTCAGGTCCTGGGTTTGGGACTGAAACCTAGCAACAGTCTCCGGAGGGTCCTGATATTCACAGACAGCCAAGCTCTTTCCCCTCTCTGTTTTCTCTCCACAGCTTACTTCATTTCCCAGAGGCAGGCCCTCCTCATGCCCCCATTCTTTCTTAAAAACAAAACTCTGCAGAATCAGGCATTTCCCTACCATTGGGCGGGCAGGCTGTGGCGATGAGAGCCAGGCTGTTCTTCTAGTAGCAGTGGCAGAGGTATGTTCAAGTCTGGAACTCAAAACACACTTCCCCATGGAAACCATGGTGTACTGTGAGGTACATTCTATAATTTGTTTAGAACTCCAGATGAGCTATGTGGCTCAAATGGACTTTTGTCAATTCTCCTGATGTGTACCCACCCGTCCTTATGTGGTTTCTTAGGAAAATGGTTCCAAGTTCCTAACAATCATCCATACATTATCTTCACATAGAGGGAGCCTCAGGGGCATAGGCCTAAATTGTTTGTCTGCCATGAACCCCATTGAGAGGCTGTGCTCAGCCTGCATCCCACACCCCAAGGCTCCTGAGCTGTGAGGGAAGATAGGACCCCCTAGAGTGAGCACCCCTGAAAGGAAATGACAGGCCTGAGGGGTGAGTATGCACAAGTAGGTGCAAGACTTTGAGTGGGGCAGGGTGCTCAGGGTAGGCAAGGGTAAATTTTCTATGAGGCCTTTGTCCCAGCTCCTAAAGATTTTAACAGTGTTACAAGGTTTAGTTAGCTTCAATAGACTTGTGCCAGAGCCATTGGCAGGAGCTTTGGAACTAAAAGTAAAGAACTGTATCTTTAGGGTTCTCCAACAAATGGAGGCCAAGAAGTCGAGGGTGGAGTTATCTTGTTTCTAGGAAGAGAGCAAAACCGTGTGTGTGTATGTGTGTGTGTGTGTGTGTGTGCATGTGCGTGTGTGTGTGTGTGTGTGTGTGTGTTCAACATTGTTTTGATTCCTGAAGTTTTCATTTCTGGAATTGTTCAAAGCGGCAATGGAAGGTGTAGCTATTTTTCTTCTTAGATTTCAAAACTGCCAGAGAACACTTTCCTTGCCATTCAGAGAGACTTGAAGATAAGCAACAATCTCAGTTGTTCAGTTAGAACAGAATTAATGTGCCCTTGAAGAGAGGAGGGAGGGAGGAGGGGAAGGGAAAGTGAAAAGAATTAAGATGTAGTATGTACCGATGTACCTGTACCAATTTCCACTGATGAATGTAATCTTTATGTGCCACAAACATGTACTAATAAAACAAATCTCAAAAGGAACTTGATGAAGCAATGAGGAAAGCAGAGGTCACCACAAGGTGGGTGAAAGGAATGGTTGTGACCTCTTGCAAATCTGTGTGGGGTACTATAGGATAAGAAGAGAGAGGCTCTGGGGGCCTGGGTTCCAGAGAATGAGAACAAGAGGTCTCTTCCAGATTTATCCAAGAATTACTGTTTGTGACAGTTCCTCTCACTGTACTCATCAGTGTATTAATCCACTGAGAGTCATAGCTGAATCTTCTGTTATGAGGTGGGGCCTGGTTGGAGGAAGTGGGTCACTGGGGCTTGCTTTGGAGGGTATGTGTCTCACTGGTGCTCTTTCTCTGCTCTGCTTCCCAGCTGCCACAAAGTGAACAGTTTTCCTCTGCTATACTCTTCCACCAAGGTGTTCCTGCCTGGAGCCAGCCACTCATGGACTGAAACCTCTCTGTCCTGAATTTGTGAACTTGTGAGCCATAATAAACCTCTCCTCCCTAAAATTGTTGTGGGTGTCAATTACTTTGTCACAACAATAGGAAAGTAAACCTATACTTTGTTCTTGTCACTATTTTGATTGTTTCCTGGAAAGTAGCTGTCTTTTTATATCCCATGGTGTGTCTAACGTGCGTACCCTAGCCATCAATAACCATTACTGACAGCCTGAACATATAAAATGAAATTAAATATAGTTAGCATTGGATAAAACTAGCTGGGTGTAGTGGTCATGTCTGGAACCACAGCTACTCAGGAGGCTGAGGCAGGATCCTAGGTTTGAGCATATCTGGGCAATTTAGCAAGACCTTGTCTCAAAGGGTAAAAGGGGCTAGGGATGTATCTCAGTTTTAAAGCCCTGGGTTCAATTCCAAGTACTGACAAAAAAATTAGTGTCTGATAAAACTGAATAAGCATACTGAAGTCTGGACAACAGGCAAATAGTATTACCTGCTACAATACTGAAGACACTGTAGGACTGAAGTCTGATTTTAGCCTTTGTTAATCACTATAGCTATTGAATGTGTCTGAATATTATTTGCCTTTAGGGAAAGTCAGTATAATTATGAAGAGAAATCCATTGTTATTATGGTAGTTTTAAACAACCAGCAGAAACCAAGCAGAGAGGTAGAGTGATATAGAGTGTGTGTGTTGGGGGGAGACAGAGACAGACAGACAGACAGATGCCAGGACAGAGAGCAAGTTCTGGTGTTTCAGACTTTTGACTTGAAATCTTTCTACCTGCGTTTCCATCATTTGGCTCTATAAACTTATGAAGTCAATTAAGATAATTTGATATAGGTTTCCATAACTTGCAGCCAAAGAGATCTGATTCACAAAATGTTTGGCATTCAACCTATCAACTTTTCAAAAAAAAAATCTCCTGTATACAATTCAGTTCATAGCATTCTCCAGGGGATCATTTTAGAATCTTCCTTTCTCATCACCCTGACAGTGATAATAACCAAGTAACAATGCTTCATCCTAAATATTCCTTGAGTTTATATTCTTCTACACATTCCTGTTGTCACTTCTTGAGTATGGTTCATTGTTAGCTCTTGCCTGGGCTTTGCCATAGTCTCTATCTGGCCTCCTTCCAATCTCATCCTCCAGCTAGGGCTAGAGAAGAGTATCTGAAATGCAAATCTCATTCCATTAGCCCAATGCCCAAGTTTTGCAGGACCCAATCCCACCCTCTTCAATTTTTCATTTTTCATTTTATATCGAATTGATCAATAAAACTTATTATTCCACATACAAACCAAGTTCAAACTCTTGTGTCAACAGCTACAAGAGCTTTCATACTGAGGAAAGAGGTGGCCTGTTTCCATTGACTTAGTCCTCGACACATTCTTCAATACTTCATTCAAAATGAAGCCTACATATTTTTTAGGTTGTTCTTTAGTTTCCTCCTTCCCTTTGGACACCCATCCCCCTGCAGTAAAGCCCTATAACAATCATCACTCCAGTCAGATTATTCTATAACACTTACAGTTACCTATAATCCATTTCTCCCTTCTGGATGGTGGTTTATGAAGAGCTTTCTGCAATGGATCTCTGGACTCCTTTCCTGTGCCTTCAATTATACCTACTCAAAAGTATTCCAGTCTACACTAATTTCATGCTTTTCCAAATTCTTATTGTTCATGTTCTTATTGTTTGTATAATACCTTTTTTGGTACTTATCACATATTGCTTTATATTTGATGATTCATCCATATGTCTTACCTCTACCACAAGTTTCCAAGTTCTGTAAGTATAACACACGTCAAAGCCTCAGCATATGCCTAACAGGCTGTCTTGTGTATGGTAGGTACTTGACATGTTTGTGGATTTTCTTCTATTAGATTAATTTTCTTCCCTTATGGTTGAGTTTTTAAATAAATGGGTTTGGAGAAGATGAGGCCAGTAAATTTTAGTTTCTAAATGTCAAAGTTGTTCGAGGTCAAAATTTTCAGCTCCCCAAAGTGGAATAGGCATTTTTGTGAGGTATGTACCAACAGCCTTAGATTTTACTGAGCAAGTTCCAGGAATCTGTAACTTTTGTGTCAGTGAAAATTATAATTACTGAGCACAATTATAATGCTGTAGAAATCATGAATATTATAATTCATGCATCTGTAAAATTGCCATTTCGGGGCTCATGAAAGAGACAAGCTCAAGACAAAGGATTATATAAAAACCTTGGAACCAGATTTCTGAGCACAATGAAAAAGTTACTTATTTAAGATAGTCCAGGATTATAATTCTTAATACTTTTTATATACATTCTTCCTTATTTCTGAGAGTTTTGCCTTAAGTTGCAGCTTATGAGCATAGACACTTCTGGTATTTACATCCTATTTTTCTGTGCTCAGGACTCTATTTTCAGGGCTTTATTATGATTTTGATGAAACTTTTAGTCAAAGCCCTGATCAACTTGATATATAAAGCATTTTTCTTCTAAAGATCTTAGATATAGATTATATTTTACTTATTTTTCCCTAGAGTTATTTTTTCTATTTTAAGTGACAAAATACTTGGCTTGTGCAGAAAGGGAATTTACTGGCTCATCTAAATTGAAAGTTTATAACTAGATCAAGCTTCAGGCACAGTTGGAGTTAGAACTTGGAAGATATCATAATAAATATTTTGATTTCTCTGCAAGAAGAACTGGTGCATACCTGTAATCCCTACAGCCTGGGAAGCTGAGGCAGGATGATGGCAAGTTCAGCCAAACCTGGGCAACTTAGTGACTTAGTGAGACCCTGTCTCAAAAAAATAAAATACAAATAAAAAGGAACGGGGATATAGCTTAGTGCAAAGACTTCGCATTCAGTCCCTTTACCACACAAACTGATTTCTCATCATCTTTCTTTTTTGCCTTTAGTCCTAACTCACATGGTAGCAAGAGGATAACACCAGTTGCAGGGTCTGTATCTCTTCAAGTTTCCAGACAGTAAGAACGATACTCTTTCCTAGAAGTCTCTGTCAATGCATTTCATTGGCTCTGAGATGTTATGTACCTATTCCCAAACCAGTCATCATGCCTATCATGATTAACTTAAAATTGATGGAGAGGGCTGGGGATTTAGCTCAGTGGGGTAAGTGCCTGCCTGGCAAGTGTGAGGTTGTGAGTTTGCTCCCTGGTACTGGAAAACAAAACAAAACAAACAAACAAAAAAATTGATGGGGAGTCAGAGTAGGCATAAATGTAAACTGCCTCCCTAGAATTTCAAAAATTGATAGTGTGGGTAAATTAATATTGCTTTTCCAGACACCTATTTAACAAACTCTCAGAAACAATCAGGCTTGTTGACCACACCCTCTTTTCATAGATTTCCTTGGTGTTTATGATGCTTCAGACACCGTTTCCCTCTTGCCTCTGGTTATTATCTCCTCTCTCCGGTCATTAACTCTTTCAGCCTCTCAAGGGGAAGTGCTAAGTACTTTTCTTCTTGAACTCCCTTCTAAGAGATTCATTCATACCCAAGACTTTAACGACTAAAAACCAAGATTTGAGGTTTTCTTTCAAATCCTTATGAGATCCCTATACTCTCTCTTTGTCCAGTTGCCCATCTGACTTTTCTATTTTCTTCTCTTAAAATCACTTCAAACTCACCATGTTTAAAACCACATCTCCTGTCCATCAAACAAACCTGTTCTGAGTACATTGTTTAAGTTCAGCAAGACAAAAACATAAGCATCATCTTCACCCCTCTCGCATGATTACCAAGATCTACAAACTTTAAATATTTCTCAAATTACTCTTATTCTTTTTACTTATAGCCATGTCCTTAGTGCAAGTTCTTTTCTTCAATCATCTAATTATACAATTTGTTAACTCATCTTAAGTGTGTTTGTATTTTTTTCCATCTATTTTTAATTTTGGAGTTAAAATACAATTTTTCAAAATATAAATTCAGGACTGGGGATATAGCTCAGTGGCATAAGTGCAGCCTGGCAAGCACAAGGTCCTGAGTTTGATCCCTGGTACAAAAAAAAAAAAAAATTCCCAAAATATAAATTTAATGACTTTTCATTGGGTGTAATATACTGAAAAAGTACTTTGTGTGGCTGATACCACACTACTACACTCGGTACTTCCTACCCCACTGTCATCACAACTCCTGTTTCCTCCTTGCCCTTCACAATCTCGCTAGTCCTTTGTCCACCTTCTTAACACACCATGACAGATAGAAAAATGCTCAACCCCACATATGCCCAAATCTTAGTCTCCAAAACTGTAGAATATGTTGCCTTATGTGGTAAAATGAGGAATTTTGAGATGGGACTCCTGGATGATCCTAGATGACTCCACCAGGCCAAAAATGCAGTGTAAATGGCATGCAAAAGGGTCAAAGGAAGAGAAGGAAATGTGATGCTGGGTGCAGGGGCCAGAATGATGTCAGGAAGAGTCTGTGAGTCAAGCAATGCAGAACCTTCTAACAGCAAGAAAAAGAAGGAAAATGGGTCCTTCCAGAGCTTTTGGAAGGAATGTATCCCTGCCAATACCTCAATTTTAGGACTTCAGACCTGCAAGATCAGGCTAAATATGGTGGCACATGGCTCTAACCTCAGCTTCTCA
>RJWM01037511.1:0-17387 GCA_004363535.1 Dasyprocta punctata | reverse complement strand
AGTCATGGGACCAGGTAGAACTGTATCCTCTGCACAGCTAGAGAGGGCGAATTCCCCTCAAGAATATTCAGGACAGAAACCATGAAACCAATAAAGCTAAAAGCTCAAAAGGAATGAAAACACCAAGAAAGGTGAATGGATAAGGAAGAACCACACACACACACACACACAGACAAATGACAGATAAAGAAAATCAAAGGTATCAGTGACAGAGAAATGTTGCAGTGATGTAAATAATCAGCATCTCTCAGTGACTTCTTTCAATGTTAATGGCCTCAACTGTCCAATTGAGAGACATTGATTGGAATTGTGGAACAAAAAAACAATGCAACAGTCTGTGCCATTCAAGAAACTCATATATTCCAAAAAATTATTCATAGATTAGAAATCAAAGGATAGAGTACAGTTTTTCATGCACTACGACCCTGAAAATAATAAAAGGTAACAATTTCAATTTCAGATAATGTAAATTTCAAGCTAAAACTGATTAGAAGAGACAAAAGCCACTACATATAGTCAAGGGAACAACAACAACAAAATAAATAATACTTATAAATATATATTTTTTTGAGACAAGGACTTTCTATATAGTTGAAACTGGAATTGCGTTCACTATGTAGCCCAGGCTAGCCTCAAACTTTTGATGTCCTCCATCCTCAGCTTCCCAACTGCTGACATTACAGGCATCCACCACTACAACAGGTTATGCTAATAAGTATTTATGCACTGAATAGTGGAATATCTATCTTCATAATATGAATGCTGCTACAACATAAAATATCAAATAAATACTAACACAAGGATAGTGTGGAATTCTAATATCTCACTTTCATAAACAAAAAGAAATCAATTAAAAATGAGAGCTGAACCACATGTTTGAACTTGGGGACTCAAGAGACATCTATAGAGTGTTTCAGTCTACTACAACAGAGTATACTTTCTTTCTTGCAACACATGTTACTTTCTCCAAAGTAGATCACATACCTGTACATGAAGCTTGCTCAAATAAATATAAAATGGAAATCACCCAATATTTATTGTCAATCCACTATGCAATGAAAATACAAATCAAACCACAGGGAAAAAAATGGAAATTTAGAAACATCTGGAAGCCTAATAGCAAATCTCTGTACCCAATGGGTCACAGAAGAAATCAAGAAAGAAATCAAACAATAACCAAATGTTAATGATAATGCCTGCACAGCACGCCAGCATCTCTGAGATGCAACAAAACTGTTTCTAAGATAGAAGTTCATTTCACTTAATCCTCAGATTAGGAAAACAGAATAAGGCCAAATAAATAACCTTATAAAGAACTATAAGATACATGAGAAACAACAACAAAATAAATCACTAAATCAAGGTAAAAACTCAATGAAGGCGAGAAATCATAAAGACCATTGTGGGAATCAATTAAAATGTACTAAAAAGCATATAAAGAATCAATGAATCAAACAGCTAGTTCTTTAAAAGAATAATTTTTTAAAAAGATAATTGAAAAAGAAAAAATCAGAACATTCTCGAACTCCAGAAGTTAGTAACTACAGTTAATACCTCAGTTCAGAAATGTTTCTGCTCATAGTCAATTTGGTTTGCAAGCAAGCATTTGTCAAAATTTTGCTTCCATTTGTGAACTTCACACTGGGTGATAAGCACAACCCTGATTGTCTTCCCCATAAGAACACAAACATGACTATGTTCCCCAGAGTTGTGGACTGAATTAAGTTCATGAATGGAGGTACCACTGTGCTATGAAAAATAGTATTTCAACAAATTAAAAAATCTTGAAGAAATGGATAAATTTCTAGACTCATACTAATTACCAAAGTTAACCCCAAAAGACACAAAAATGCTCACAAACATAATAAGATATAATGTAAAAGCCCAGGCCTGATAGCTTCACCGCTGAATTCTACAAAATTTTGAAAGATATTATGTCATCAATGCTTCTTCAAAACTTCAAAAAATTCAAAGAGGAAGAGCGCTTTCCAAGTCATTTATGGAACCTGATTCCAAAACAAAATAAAGATTCAATTAAGAAGACAATTGCAGACCAATCTCCTTAATGAACCCTTATTGTGATATTAGTGAATAGAATGCAAAACAACATCAAAAAGATCATACATCATGACCAAATCATTCCCAGTCCAGGAATGGAACAATGATTCAACATACACAAATCAATACATGTAATGCACTACATAATCATGAACACGGAAAAAAATGTTATCACATCAATGCATTCAGAAAATGCTTTGACAAAATCCAACCTCTTTCATGATAAGACCCCAAAAGAAAATATTTATAGAAAGACCATATCTGAATGTGACAAAAACTATTTATGACAAAATAAAGAGAAACATCATATTCAGTAAGGAAAAATTGAAAGCATTTATTCTAAAATCAGGAACAAACCAAGGATGCCCACTATCACATATAAACATAGTACTTGAAACTTTAGTCAAGGTGATCAGGCAACTGAAGGAAATAAAAGAGCCAAGTATAAGATAAGAAGAACTCAAATTGTCATTATCTGAAGATGACATGACACTCTACATAGACGATCCAAGGGATTATTGCAAAAAAAAAACACCTCAGAATTAACCAACTTCAGCACTGTAGCAGAATACAGCAATTAAAAAATCATTAGCTTTTGTGTACGCCAATAATGAACTAGAAGAAAATTGTGAAAACAGTGTAATTCACAGTAGCATGAAGAAAATATTAAATATCTAAGAATTTACCTAACAAAGGAAATGAAAAACCTCTGCAAAGAAAACTACAGTACTGTGTAAAAGACGATTGAAGAGGATATCTCTTGTTCCTGAATAGTCAGAGAAAATATTGTCAAAATGGCCATACTCCTAAAACCATTAAACATACTCAAAGTTATCCTAATTAAAATTCCAGTAACCTACTACACAGATCTATAGCAAAAAATCTTAAATATGTATGGAACAAGAAGAGACAAGGAATAGCAAAAGCAATCCTGGTCAATAATAGCAAAGTATGAGACATAACAATACCTGACTTCAAGCTATACTACAAAGCAGTACTAATAAAAACAGCATGGTATTGGGACAAGTACAGATATGTGGATTAATGGAACACAACAGAGGAGGCAGAAAAGTCCCCAGACACATTGTTTTTGATTTTGAAAAAAGGGTCCAAAAGCATATGTTGGAGGAAATACAGCCTATTCAATAAATGGTGCTGGTAAAACTGGATATCTGTTTGCAGAAGACTGAAGCTAGACCCATATCTCTCACCGTGAACTAAACTAAAACTAAAATGGATCAATGATCT
The DNA here is from genome assembly GCA_004363535.1 of Dasyprocta punctata. Taxonomy (NCBI): domain Eukaryota; kingdom Metazoa; phylum Chordata; class Mammalia; order Rodentia; family Dasyproctidae; genus Dasyprocta; species Dasyprocta punctata. Next base: position 14,081 of record RJWM01037511.1, on the reverse strand, counting down.
ATATGTTAAAAGAGAAACTTGGAATGTACTGGAAGACAATAGAGTTAAAAGAATCGAAGTCATAATGTTGCAGGAAAATTCCCAATCCAAGCCAAAATGAAAGGAAGATAAGAAGGAGATAAGAAGGCAGAATTTAATCTTTACACCAGCAAACTGTTGCAGGATAATTCCACAAATGCAACAGTGCTAAATTTAGGAAGAGTTTAGTTTATATAGAATTTAAAAATGGGAGGTGCAAAGCAAGTGACAAAACTTTACATAATTGTTGCATGTATTGAGTCCTATATTGGCAAACAGACTAGTCTTGAAACTATAGAAACACACCTCGAACAGAACGAGTGTATTTAAGGGTATTACCATAATATAGAAATGTTCCAGGGAGGGGACCCTTACAAAGTGAGCACAGTTAAGGGTGTCCTTGAATTAGCCCAGGTTGCCTTAAGGTATAGACAATTACTCTGACTCAGTGTTTATCAGAGGTATGCAGCTGAGCTGCAGATATTGTCAAGGTCAGTTCAATTTAGCAGAACTAGCAGAACAGTAGCTTGGTCAGAGACCTCTAATTGATCATTAAATACCTATAAGTTTGCTATTTAATATAAGTATTCTTACATTATAATTGTGCTCCAACAATAAGTGTAGTGAAGGACTTTCTGAAGGAAACACTAATTGCACAAGAAATAAGAGTAAGGGTCAACAAATGAGATTATTTAGGATTAAAAAACTTTTTTACAGCAAAGGAATCAACTAGTAGAGTGAAAAAACAACCTACAGAATGGGAAAATATTTTTTTTACCAGTTATTCCTGACAGAGGACTTACATGTAAAACATACAAAGAACTCAATAAGAATCGACAATGCAAAATAAAAGACCCAGTCAGGAAATGGATTAAAAAAATGAACTGATATTTCTCAGAAGAAGAAGTATAGATGACCAACAAATATATGAAAAAATTTTCAACATCTCTGGCAGTTAGAGAAATGAAAATTTAAAAAAACCTAAGTTTCAATCTTATACTGGAAAGAATGACATCCATCAAGATGACAAAGAATAGCAAATGCTGCCATGGTTGCAGTGGGAAAAGGAACTATCCTACATTTCTGTGAAGAATGTAAACAACTATAATCTTTATGGAAAAAACAGTATAGAGATTTCTGAAAGTAAAATTGCACATTCCATATGACCCAGCTATTCCCCTTTTTAGATATCCTCCCCAAAGCCCTAAAGACATCACACTACAGTTTATACATGCATTCCAGTGTTCATAGCTGCACAATTCCAAATAAGTAAACCTTGGAACCAACCTGTATACCCATCAAGAGATAAATAGATGAAGAAAATGTGATATCAATATATATTATATATTTTTTATTTATAATGGCCTTAGCAAAATATAACCCCATCATAGGTTGAAAAGCACCTGCACTCTTTCAAAAAGCAATTATTAACTGCTGACTCTTTGGCACTGAACTCATGGCATGCAAGACAGATCTTTCTATGGAGATGTTCATAAAGTTTTTGTCAAAATAAGAAGTAATGGATTCAGATTGTCTTTCAAAATTTAAAAGTAAAAATGCTAATCAGTTTTATTGCAAATTCCATGTATGTATGATAATTACTTCAAAAACTTGGATAGTTTATACAGACAGTTCATTTGTGCTAATTAGTACCTGTGACTATTTTTTTGTTTTTAAAAATTGGGAATTGGGGGGAAGATGGTGGAACAGGAAGCAGCAGAGTAAACAGTCTCTCTGAGAGATACAGCCCAGATGCTGGAATATAGCATTGTGGGGAAGACAAGAAGGAAGGAAGTGGGTCCCCTGGATCCAGGAAGAATCTAAAGTGAGAATTGAACCCCACAGAAAAAGTAAAAAGAAAAATTTAAATGAAGAAGAAAGTAGCTGGTGGCACCTTCACCAGGAGCCAGACCCACTGTGCAAGAGGGGCAGTTGGAACCTTGGGACACATGTTCAAGGTGACTTGGCAGCTGGTGACCCTGGAGGCCTCTCCAGAGAAAGACAGCACTGGAGGGGAGTGGCAGTGGATGGGAGCAATGGACCTGGGAGACTGAACTGGCTGGTGATTAGTGCAGAGGACTCGGTCCTCCTGTGGGAGAGAGTGATTGGCCAGGAACCATTTTGGATTCAGGCCGGATTAGCTGGGAAACAAAACTGCTCCCAGCTTCTTCTAGCAGCTCCTAGCTGGGCACAGACCCGTGGAAATTGCTAGGACCGAGCCCCGCCCCTGTGAATATTCTAGCATCCTTCTTGGAGGTTGCCTGTGGGTAGCCAGCTCAGTGGCCCTGCACACACTACAGGGACATTAGTGGAGGATACTTGCTGGTGATCAGCCCAAGTCTGCAGGTGGCAGCCAGCCCCACCCCATGCACACTCCACCAGCCATCAGGGATACAACACAGGCTGGGAAAAGCAGCAGACAGCCCTGAACCAGCATGCCCAATGGCCACCATCAGGTATCCATAATCAGCACTGGCTAGATGAACCAGTCTCAATTCAGAGAAATTGTAGCCAATGTGGGAAGTGTCTGGGACCCCAGTACCCAAGTGTGCAGAAGAACATAGGAATATATCAAAATGAAGTAGCAAAAGGCAGTCCCTGGCCTCTAATCTAAGCAGAGCAAGTCCAGGAGATGGAAACATGGGAGAGATCAGGAGTTGCACACCTGAAGTTTCTGAAGTGATGGCAACTGAAGAAAAGAAACAGTTAAATGAAGCTATCAAAGAAATTGGAACAGAAATACTAACTCAAGTCAAAATATAAATGAAAAACATAATAAAGAAATTGCTAGGCATCTCTAAAAAAGACATAGATTTAAAAAAATGGAGGAACATAGGAAAATGAGGGAAAACTTGAATGAACAATAAAAAAAGATTTAAAATACATGAAACCGATTCAAAGAGATATCCAGGAAATTAAAAACTCTATTGAAAGCTGGCAAAAACACTTGAAAGAAACTGAAGATAGGCTTTCAAACCTCGAATACAGGTTTGCGGCTTGTGATCATAAAAGGAAAGATCTCTTAAACATAACAAGGAACCTGGAAGTAAAAATTCAATGGCTGCAAGACAACCCAAAGAAACATAATTTAAGAATAATAAGTGTGAGTGAAAAAGCAGGGGTCAACACAAATCACATTAAAAGTCTATTTATGGAAATAATATCAGAAAACTTCCCTAGCATGGGAGAAGGGAGTGACATTCAGATAAGTGAAGCATATAGGACTCCAGCTAGCCATAACCAAAATAAACCTACACCCAGACAAGTAATAATCAAGATCCCAGAAATTCAACACAAGAACAGAATATTAAAATGTGTTAGAGAAAAGAAGCAGATCACCTATAAAGGAAAACCCATCAGAATCACAACAGACTTCTCAACACAAACCATTAAGTCTAGAAGATCTTGCAGTGAAGTATTTCAAGTCCTGAAAGAGAAACAACTTCCAACCCAGATTGATATACGCTGCAAAACTATCTTTCCAAATTAACAGAGAAACTAGATACTTCCATGACAAAGAACAACTGAAGGAATTTATGACCACCAAACCAATCCTACAAAGAATACCAAAGACTTTCTAGAAAGAGATAAAAAGACCACAGCTCCAGAAACAGCAGCAGAGGGGTATCACTGAGCAGGGCAGAAAAATGAATGGAGAGGCAAAGTAGGCAGCCAATGGCAAGAAAATAGCGTGGCAGAGATGAGGCAGTGCATGTTGCCCATAACCATTAATGTAGATGGCCTCAATTCACCAATAAAAAGAAACACAGGCAGAGTGGATCAGGAGACAGGATCCATCAATATGTTTTATACAAGAAACACATTTAACTCTAAAGGGGGTTCATAGACTGAAAGTCAAAGGAGAGAGGACAATACTCTATGTGATAGGGAACTAGAAATAAGTGGGTGTCACTTGCCCATTAGCTGCAGAGTGGACATGAAAGACATGGCATTTTTATCCAATGGAAAGCTACTCAGCTATAAAGAAAGATAACCTTGAGGTTCTTGTAGGTAAATGGATACAACTTAAGATCATGGCTTATGGATGAAATGATCCAGAGTCACATGGATGAACATTGTATTGTCTCCCTAGTATAAAATTCTAAAGCAGTTAGTAGAATTCAAAAAGCACAACACATATTGTGAAAGTGAAAGTGAAGGAAGTGTCTGAAAAGGGAAGTGGCCATTGTTAATCTATAATCATGATTTTAATCCTGTATTGTTTTCATTGTTGTGTTTAGTTTTTTTTTTCTGTTCCAGTTTGCTTAATTTTATCATATTTGATGGCATGGACAGCTATTTCAAAAATAACAAAATACATTATGGTAGCCATTTTTGATTTCCTATTACCTTGTTTTGAAGCTCTGTATTGCTGTCATTGTTTTGTTTTGAATGATTTTATTCTTTTGTTTGTTTGATTGATTGTATTATGTCTGATGATATAGGCAACTACCTAGAATATAACAAGACACATTATGGTAACTACTGTTGATTTAGTATTGCTTTGAAGCCCTGTATTGCTTCCATTGTTTTGTTTTTATTGATTTTATTCTGTACTATTTTGTTTGATTTTATTATGCCTGATGGTATTCGAAGTTATTTTGAAGATAGCACAATGCATTGTAGTAGCCATTATTGATTTCCTTTTATCTTTTTTTGAAGTCACATACCATGTTCACTACTTTGTTTTGACTGACTCTTCTGTTTTATTTCTTTTGGTATTATTTCTTCAAAAAAATTTAAAAAAAGACAATTGGGAACTGCAAGGAAAGGAGTTTTAATAAGATTTTTTTATATGTATAATTGTGATAACACACTATAGTTATGTATGTTATATCTCACTTCTTTATATCAACTTATACCAGTACAAATTAAATGAGACTAATAATGTGAAAAATATGAGTTCTAAGAGTCGAGCACATGAAACGAATGGATATTTATTTGTTTTGAAAATATAAGTTGTTTTTCCACTATGCCAATAGTACAGAAACACACTGCATGCCCCTTTTGGAATCCAACCCTGTTCCAGTATAAATTTCATCCCTATTTAAGCCTTGTATCCTAGGGCAGACTCATACCTCTCTAATATCTTTAACAAATCAAGTAGATTTTAGTAGTAATTAGCCACTAACTAGCAAGTGACATTGACCTTCATTGATATGAATCACAGGTTTACCCATATATAAAATCATCATTTATAAACTTTCTTCCAAGTAAAATATATTCTGTTACCATAAGCACAGATTAGAACTCGCTGACTCTTGTTTTAAATTACAACACAAAGACTTAGGATAAAATTGACCAGCAAATTTTAATTTATCACTTATTGGGGCTCCATCATCTTTTCTCAGTAGTCAATGCAATGTGACGACTTGTGCAGATAGTATTGCTGATGACAGAAATAAATGGGATAAGGTGTTTCCAATAAAACACATTCATGATCCAAATTATATGTATATTCCCTTGCATTGAATTATTGCCTTTGTTTCAGTGACATAATAAGTCCATCGCATTAGATACAAGGACTGAAACTCAGTGTGTCATATGTACTATATGATTATAAAACAGACTGAATAACTTTAGAGAGAAATACAATTATATTCTAGCATACAGTTCTCAGGGCTCTTAATTACATGCATGTGATACCTTCTAATTTAATTAGGGCAAACTGTATTTCACATTAATTTTACCACTACCATCCGTGTGGCATGACAAAAAAAAATAGCATCACTTGTTAATATCAACCTAAGTAGTTTTAATTTGTAGTTTACAAAAAAAAGTTACAAAGGCAGGAATTGTGGATGACTTTTGTTTTTTATATAATTTCTCAGAATTCTAAAGTCTTCTGGCAACCCCTAGTCCTACTCTGATTCTCTTTCTTGTCCTTGGCTAAAGGTAAAACGTATCATTTGCAGATTTTTGTCTGTGAACTTAGGGGCATCATCCATTATTCTTGTCTGAAAGTAACTACAAATTCTCCAAAAAAAATCATTTTCCTCATCTCACTATGGCCTCTAATTTGACAAATGTCAATGTCATAATTCACTGGACATTAGTAGCCACTGTGCTAAGAAATTGTGCAGTGGTTGGAACTTGAGAAACTATAAATTTCCAAATGTTCTACAACCAATGAGGGCTATTAAGGCTGTACTGTGGAGCGTGTTTTATCTTGAGTTAATTATTATCAGTGTGTACGTAGTGTTAGATTTGATTCTATATAGCTGAAAAACCAAACCGAAAAACCAGAATTATGTTTGATATAAATTGTGGTTCTGGATCTACTCACCAGATACTGAACTTAATTACAGATAAGTAATATCATTGTGAATAGAAACATCCTGAGTTTCTGATGTTATCTTTCGTTCCTTAAGATGACATATTGCTCAATTTACAAATATTACCCTTCTGAATTTTTGTTTGTTATATTTGAAACTGATAAAAATACTTTTCATTTGCCTTAAAAGGAAAGGAAAGACATTTCAAGATAGTTTTAATTGTGTGGCCAGTTTGAATATATCAAATATTCTTCTCTGACCAGTATTTCCTTGACAGAAGTTTTGTGTTGAACTTTTATGTAGCACCTTTTGAAATGAAATATTTTCATTCTTAGAAACCATTTTATTTTCTCTTTAATATATTTTTAAAAATATCTGAAAGAAGTCATGTGTAATGTATATAAATTGTACATAGAGCATAATGCAAATATTAATGACTCTACTATGCAACTCAAAATAAAATATTATCAACAGTTTCTATTTACTTGCAAGCTTATCTGTTTTCATTCACCTGCGACCCACCACATATAAACATTATCTACAATTTTTTATCCAACATTTCAGCATTTTAAAGAAAAATATCTATTTAAAAATACTATTTTAAGGGATATATTTATAGATGCAATTTATAGAATTGTAAAATTCCAGACCTAACAGGCATCATTGTGATTAACCTTAGAGTTCAATTCCATCATTTTACATTAAAAAAATTGAAACTAACAGGAGGTACAGTAGTGGGGACTTAATCATATGTTGAGAGGCTGAAAAATCACCAATACCTTTGGAATCTACTACTCATTCAGTGAGAATTGCAGCTTCATACTTGATATTAAAATACTTAATAAAAATCAGGCACATTTCTGTAATTCAACCATTCTGGGAAGTTGGATAGAGGAGTGACTAATTTTATCCCAGCATAGGAAATTTAGTTACTTAAAGAGACACTATTTCAAAATTAAACATAAGTGATAGAAAGTGACTATGTAGCTCCCTACAAAGACACTTGCAGCAATTCCTAATGCTACCAATAAATAACTAAATGAACAAATAAATAAATGCATACCCTAAATTTATAACACTAAAATTTTGTGCTATAGTTTTAAGTTACATATCTTTGTAGATTAAAAATAGAAAATATGTAAAAACATGTTCATAAAAAGTTTTTTATCAGTAAAGTTTGTATGTATTGTGTTGTCTATTAGTCTTTGGATTATATTACAAAACCAAAGCCTTGGTTCCATTGAAAACTGACAAATTAAAATAAGTAATAAAAGTTTTAAAGAAAAATTACAATGAAATATGATTTTAGGTACAAATATCTGCTCGGATTTTCTTCAGAATTTTATTGCTCAGTGCATTCAAATAATACATTGAATTGGAGAATTGATGTCATAGTTATAAGAGTGTGTGTATGCTCATGCTTATTTTTTTAAATTTAATTTTAAAGATAATAAAACCAAACAAAATAAAACAGAATGAAGCCAATGAAATCAAAACAATGAAAGTGATATAGGACTTCAAAACAGGATAATAGTGAATCAACCATGGTTACCATAATGCCACTTGCTGTCTTCAAAATCGCTGCCATACCATCAAACATAATAAAATCAAACAAAACAGAAAAGAATAAAAATAAAACAACATTGAAGAAAACAAAACAATAAAATGGAACAAAATAGAACAGTGAGAACAATACTGGATTTCAAAAACAAGACAGAAGGAAATCCCCCATTTTACAATATTGCGTATTGATATCCATTAAGTAGATGCTCAGACTACTGGTTATAGGCCTGCAAAGTCAATCAAATAATAAAAGAGTTCAGTCATTTTTGTACCTCAGTTGCAATCAACTCAGTCTGTGATCCTCTGAATCAGCTGGTTGCTTAATGGGGCGGGGGTGTCTTTTCACCCAGCCCACACTCCAGCTGGCACATGGGAAGGGTGGATTGGCTTGTTTCTCTTCCTGACCTTACATGGCCACTGCTCTCAAGCTTATTTATATGTAAAATTTTCAAACTGAGAAAGCACAGTATTAATTTCCAAAATAATCTCTAGAAATTTTAACGTGCTATTTCTTTGATTTTACACTTTTTTTTCAGAAAATCATTAATCTAAAGTTTATTACTGATAACTTGATATTGTCATTCACTGTGCTTTGGTTACTGGTTTATCTAACAGGAATTGTGTGTAAAATGGCAATGACTTAGCTGAAGAATAACCTTCATTGAGTTTACCAAAGTTTTAAAAAGAAATTGGTGTTTTGTAAATGTACTCATACCGGTTTTCTAATTGTTTATCAGCTATAGCTAATTAAAGTGGAGTTCCTCACATTCCTACTGTGGAAATTAAAGAAACTGTGAATAGTCTGTAAATTGAAGACCCACATTGTAATTTATGCGTTCTTAAATTTATGCTTTGCCTGGAGTTCACCTCACTAACTTGAATTAATGGAAGAATTGGACTTTAAACATACAGTAGTGACTAAAAGAACTTTCTGTGATGATGATAATGTTCTATGCTATCCAACATGGTAATCATTAGCCTTATGTGACTATATAGCTTTTGCTATGTGGCTTGTGTAATTTAAGAACTGAATTCTAAATTTAATTTAAAATGAAATAGCTCTGCCCAGAGACTCCAACCAACGAGGGAGCATCAGTATACCCTGCAGGACCTGGGAAAGGCTCAATCAGTGAATGCATTCAACCAGAGAGTGGTGGGGCACCATGTAGTGCCCAAAAAGACACACCCAGTGAATTCTACCCAGTCAAGGAGTTATGGTGCTCCATGTGGGGCAAGGTAAAGTCCTTCCCAATGACCTCAGCATGCCTGGGAGCCTCAAAGAGTCACACAGGGCCAGGCAAATTCACACTCAGTGAACCATGCTTAGCCAGGGTGACTCCCTACTGAATGTAGAATGAATGCCAACTCAGGAAGCAGCAGGGACTTTGTATTTGGCTGCCCTGGAGGAATACAGAAAAATGACAAAATAAAGGAGAAAAATGCAATCTCAATTATGAAGCCAATTCCAAACAAGTCAAGGAGATATGGACATAGAAGAAAGGATAAGTCACACACCTGAAATTTCTGAAATGATAGCCACTGAAGTAAAGAAACAAATCCATGAAGCTGTAAAGGAAATCAGATCAGAAATAATGTTCCAGGTAATATAAGAAATGATAAATGAAATGCTGAACACATCTAAGGAAGATATAGTTTAAAAAATAGAGCAGCATTGGTAAATGATGGAAACACTCAATGAACAACATAGGAAAGAATTAGAATGTATGAAACAGAATCAAAGACATATTCAAGAAATCAAAAATTGCATCAAAAGCTGGAAAAACTTCTCGAATGAATGTGAAGATAGACTTTCAGACCTTGAAGACAAGTTTGCAGCTAGTGATCAGAAAAGGAAAGATCTTTAAAAATAGTAAGGAACCGGGAAATAATTCGACAATTGTAAGGTAATGCAAAGAAAAACAACATAAGATTGACAGATGTAAAGAATAAGAAGGTGAGAACACAATAGATACAAAAGGACTATTTACAGTAGTAATAGAAGAAAACTTCCCAAGCAATGGAAAAGAAGCAAACATGAAGATAAGTGAAGCATATAGAACTCCAATTAATCATAACCAAAATAAATCTACACCCAGACACATAATAATCAAGATACCAGAAATTCTGCCTATGAAAAGAATATTAAAAGCTGTTAGAGAAATGAAATAAATCAGCTATAAAGGAAAGACCATCAGAATTGCAGTAGGCTTCTCAACACAAACAATGAAGCAAAGAAGAGCATGGAGTGAAGTGTCTCTTTTTTTTTTTTATTATTTAAGTGAAGAAAAAAAAAGGACATATATAACAAAGACAACAAGCAAAAGAGACAAAAGAGTAGAGTAAATGCACAACAGTAACATTGCAGGTTTACAAAACAGAATGATAGAAACTTGACAATGGTTGCAATAGTGCATATCATTAACTTTAAAATAGTTATTTACATTACCAAATATAGACATGTAAAATTGATCTAATCATACGAGTATTAATTGTTCTTTCTCAATAATGAATACATTCACCAGTGTGTTCATTTTAGTTATCTTACATATACATATATACAGGTTTATATCTTTTCCTTTTCCTTTTTCTATTTCCACCTTTTTGCTTCCCAATTACTTTTGCTCTTCGAGCTGTTATTTACACTTACATAGAATTTATTATAGATTTTGGATCATATAAACTTTTCCATTTCTTACACTAGTGAGGCAATACGGTATTTACACATGTGGGTTTGATTTATCTCACTTATGAGTATGGTCTCAAGTTGTGACCATTTACTTAGAAAAGACTCAATGCAATTTTTCTTAATAGCTGAGGAGTACTCCATTGTATAAAAATACATTTTTTTATCCATTCTTTGATTGATGGGCACTTCGGTCATTTCCAAGATCTGGCGATTACAAATTGTGTTGCTATAAACATGGGTGCACAGATATCACTGTGGTATGATGCTTTCAGTTCTTCTGGGAAAATGCCCAGAAGTGGGATAGCTGGGTTGAATGGAATCTCTAATCCTAGCTTCTTGAGGAATCTCCACACTGACTTCCACAGTGGTTGCAACAGTCTACATGCCCACAAACAGTGGAGAACAGTTCCTTTTTCCCCACAGCCCCTCCAGAATTTGTTGTTGGTTGATTTTTTAATCTTGGCCATTCTTTCTGGAGTGAGATGGAATCTCAGCATTGTTTTAATTTGCATTTCCCGAATGACCATTGATGTTGAACACTTTTTCATATATTTATTTGCCATTTGTATTTCTTATACTGAGAAGTGTGTATTCATCTCAGATGCCCATTTTTGGATTGGGTCCTTGAATTTTAGGGGCCTGATTTCTTTTAATTCTTTGTATGTTTTAGAAAGAAGTCCTTTGTCTGATGGACAATTGGCTAAGATATTTTCCCAGTTCCTTGGATTTTCTTTTCACTCTGTTGGAGATTTCCTTTGACATGGAAAAACTTTTTAGTAGGATGAGATTGCAGTTGTTGATTCTGGGAAGTGTTTCCCATGCAATTTGATTTTTGTTCATGAACTCTCTACCTACTCCTATGTCATCAAGATTTTTACCTACTCTGTCTTCTACTAAGTTTAGTGTCTCTGTTTTAATATTCAGATCTTTGATCCATTTTGACTTTATTTTAGTGCATGGTGACTGGCATGGATCTAGTTTTAGTTAACGACATATAGAAAGCCAGTTTTTCCAGCACCATTTGTTAAAGAGGCTGTCTTTCTTCCAATGTACATGTTTGGCCACTTTGTCAAAGATGAGGTGGCTAACTGTGTTTGTAATTGTGGCTGTATCTTCTAATCTATTCCATTGATCTTCAGGTCTATTTTGATTCCAGTACCATGCTGATTTTATCACAGTAGCTTTGTATTATAGTTTCAAGCCAGGAATTGTGATGCCTCCTGCCTTCCTTTTGTTGCCCAGAATTGCCTTTGCTATTCTAGGTCTTTTCTGGTTCCAGATGAGTTTCTGGAATGCTTTCTATAGCTCTGCGAGGCAGGCAAGTGGTATTTTGATTGGGATTGCATTAAATCTGTATAATAATTGTGGGAGAATGGCCATTTTCACGATGTTTGTTCTTCCTATCCATGAACAGGGAATATCTTTCCATTTTCTGAAATCTTCTTCAATTTCCTTCTTTAGTGTAATGTAATTTTCACTGTATAGATCTTTTCATTCCTTTGTTAGGTTGATTCCTAAGCATTTCATTTTTTTGGATGTTATAGTGAAGGATATGGTTTCCCTTATTTTTCTCTCAGTGACTTTGTTGTTTGTGTACAGGAATTCTATTGATTTTTGAGTGTTCACCTTGTATCCAGCTACATTACTAAATTTGGTTATTCCTTGTAGAAGTCTTCAAATGGATTTTTGGGTGTCTTCTATGTGGAGTATCATATTGCCTGCAAATAATGATAATTTCACTTCTTCCTTTCCTATCCTTATTCCCTTTATTTCTTTCTCTTGTCTAATTGCTCTAGCTAATATTTCCAGAACTATATTAAATAGGACTGGTGATAATGGACATCCTTGTCTTGTTCCTGATTTTAGGTTGAAAGTTTTCAGTTTTTGTCCACTTAGTAAGATGTCGGCTGTTGGTTTATGATATATAGCTTTTATCAGGTTGATGTAGAGACCATCTATTCCGATTCTCTGTAGGGTTTTGATCATGAATGGGTGTTGGATTTTGTTGAAAGCTTTTTCTACATCTATTGAGATGATCATCTGTTTCTTGTCTTTGGCCCTGTCGTTATGGTGTATTACATGTATTGATTTCTGTATGTTGAACCATCCCTGCATTCCTGGGATCATGGTGTATAATCTTTCTGATAAGTTGCTGTATTCTATTTGCCAGTATTTTATTGAGGATTGTTGCATCTATGTTCATTAGGGAGATTGGCCTGGAATTTTCTTTTTTGGTTGGGTCTTTCTCTGGTTTTAGTGTTAGGGTAATATTTGTTTCCAGAACTGAGTTAAGGAGACTTGCTTCACTTTCAAATTCATTAAAGAGTTTGATGAGTTTTGGCATTAAGTCTTCCCTAAATTTCTTGTAAAATTCAGCTCTGAATCCATCGGGGCCTGGGCTTTTCTTTGTTGGTAGGGTCTTAATTACATTTTCAATTTCATTAGCTGAAATTGGTTTATTCAGCAGCTTTACATCTTCTTGATTCAGCTTTGGTAATTCATAGATTTCTAGGAATCTGTGCATTTCTTCTGTGTTATCAAATCTATGTGAGTAAAGGTTTTCAAAGCAGGTGCTGATGATCTTCCGTATTTCCACCGGGTCTGTAGTGATTTCACCCTTTTCATTTCTTATTGCATGAATCTGTGTTTTTTCTTTTCTCTTTTTGATAAGGTTGGCTAAGGGTTTATCAATTTTATTTACCCTTTCAAAGAACTAAGTCTTCGATTCATTAATTCTTTGTCTTGTTCTCTTGGTTTCAATTGCATTAATTTCTGCTCTAATCTTAATAATTTCCTCCCTTCTTTGGGCTTTGGACTTGACTTGCTCTTCTTTTTCTAGAAGTTTGAGGTGCAACATTAGGTTGTTTATGTGAGTTCTTTCTATTTTTCTTATGTGGGAGTTTAGTGCTATAAATTTCCCTCTGAGGACTGCTTTCATTGAATCCCACAGGTTCAGGTAATTTGTATTTGCATTTTCTATTGTAGATATTGTTTAATTTCTTCTTTAAATTCTTCTGTGACCCATTGTTTATTTAGGAGAGTATTATTTAATTTCCATGTGTTTATGCGGTTATTGTAGGTTTTTTTGTCATTCATTTCCAATTTTACTGCGCTATGGTCAGATAATATGCATGGAATTATTTCAGTTCGTTTGCATTTACTTAAACATATTTTGTGGATCAGTATATGATCTATTTTAGAGAATGATCCATGTGCAACTGAGAAGAGTGTGTATTCTGATGTTGATGGGTGGAATACTTGGAATACATCTACTAGGTCCGTTTGTTCACAAGCTTGATTTAGTTCTACTAATTCTTCTCTGATATTTTGTTTGGTTGAACTATCTCTCTGTGACAATGGGGTGTTAAGGTCCCCTGTTATAACTGTATTATTGTTTATTTGGTTTTTCATGTCTATTAAGAATTGTCTTACATAGTTGGGTGCTCCCATATTCGGTGCATATATATTTATAATTGTAATCTCTTCCTCTTGAAGTTTTCCCCTAACAAGTATGTAGTGACCTTCTTTATCTCTTTTGA
>RJWM01037510.1:0-17392 GCA_004363535.1 Dasyprocta punctata | reverse complement strand
AGGGTCTTGCTATGCAGTTCAGGCTGGCCTTGGGCTCACTTTGTAGCCCAAACTGGTCTTGAACTTACAACAATCCTCCTGCCTCAGCCTCCCGAGTGCTGGGATTACAGGAGTGCTTCACCACACCTGGCTCCATCTGACATTCTTGAAGCTATTTGAGGCCCACAACATTTCTGCTTTAAATTGAGGCCTGGAGACTCTAAGTGCTTATGGCTCCTTAAGGCAGGAGACTGCAGCATCCAGGGAGAATTCCTGAAGAAGGGGATGGTCATGTAGGTTCTGCAGGAAGCAGAAAGGATACCCAGTGGGACCCTTGAGGAGGGTTCAGGGACTATCTGAAGATGGAAGTGGGGACAGAAGAAACCTCCCTGGGGTGGAGCTGTACCTCAGCATTAGCAGCAGGGAGCAGAGCACCTATCTCCCCTGGCTGGAAGGCACAGGAAAGTCAGAGCCTGTGAGGATCAGGTTTTCCCATCTATAGCTCTAGATCAGAAGGTGAGGAGCCAGCCCTACCCACTTGTAGCATGTCTGGAGGGAGTTGGTTCTCCAGCTGCCCTCCCTGCCACCCTCCAGCCTGTTGCTGGGACCTTCTACTGGATGAGGTCATGGGGATAGATCGGCCCTGGGGTACAGAGCTGGACAGGGAAAGATATGGAGGCTGTGGGAGACATCAACCTCAGGGCATCTGGCGCACCTTCCCTGCAATTGCACCTGTGATATTCCAGAGATAGCAACCTATTTTTGGTACTGTGGATAAACTGCTCTGCCCCAGTTACATCCCTGGCCCTTTAAAAAATTTTGAGACAGAGTCTCACTATGTTGCCCATACTGGCCTCAAACTTGTGGTCTTATTGCCTTAGCATTGTGAGTAGCTAGGATTACAGGTGGGCAACACACTGTCTCCTGTGTAATTAGAAGATGAGCTGCCCTGGAGCTTGGCTACCCCTGAGCTGGGTGCAGAACTTCCCTTTTGACTGGGTGTCTTCCTTCTGTAATTTAAAGCTGCTGGGCGGTTCTGCACTGGAGTCATTTCTCAGTTTGCTCCTTGCCTGTGTTTCACTGACCTTGAAAGTGCCATTGTCCAGGACTGGTGCTAATGGACCTTTACAAGGTGACAATAAACTATCACAGCGCTTGGAAAAAAGAAAGGAGAAGGTGCCTCTAGTGATGCTTTGTGCACACCAGTGTCTTCCCACAGAACAGCGACATGACTGATTCCCTACTTACCCCATGACGCCTTGCCTCGGTCCTCTCATTCTGCCCCTGTGATGATGGCAGTGGCTCTGTGTTTAAAAATCCTTCAACGTTAGTGCAAACCTCCCCTTCCCCCACTGTGTAATGTAATGGCCAACAACTGATTTGTTTTTATGTCCTTTCCAACTGAACACAAAACACCAAGAACAGAGGGCAAGTTGGCTACGACAATCTATTGAGTGGAAAGGACCCCACTGGTGGATGCAGTTGGCGAGTTCAGTGAGATTTCTGAGATCTGGAAGATGCTTTTAGCTGGGCAGATGGATCTCCCGCTCTACCTAAGACTTGTTCTTTCCCTGTACTTGTACTCACTGCCTGGGAGCTGGGCCTGTGCAGATAGTCTGTCATTATGCCCCTATCTGGGGCTTGCTTATTCCCACCTGGCCAGAGGGTAGAAACAAATTGTCTTGCAGAACAAACCTCTGCAAGCTGTCCTGGGAAGGAGTAACAGCTTAGCTGGCATCCCGAGCCATTGCTTAAGTGCTGTGGGGCAGCTGCACAAAGCTTCGTTGGGGTGGGGCAGCCCAATGGTGTGTGTGTGGGTGCCTGGTGGGGGATTTGTGCTGCCTCTGAGCCGGGACTGCAGAAGGTGTGAGTGCAGAGAAGAGTTCTTATGCAGCTGGAGAGCTGTGCTTAGGCAGCAGACTCAGTCCAGCAAGCTGAGCTGCGGAGGAGAGCACCTCCTCGGGGGCTGCAGTGATCCCAAGCAGGCCCCTCCCTTCTGATCTGGGTGTCAGGACACTTTGCTGCGCATCCTGGCTGTGGCTTCTGGCTTTTTATGGAATCTGGTCAAGTCTTTCTCCTTCAGATTTCTCAGCAGTTCCACCAGAGTTGGTCATGACGTGTGGTCCCTGCTGGCTTTGGTAGAATCACTCTCTTCCTGGGGTTCCTTTGCTCATGTCAGCCCCCCATTGGTAACACAGCTCAGTGCCCCCAAAGCCTCCAAGCTCTTTCCAAAGCACCCCTGTGCCCTATGCGTTATGGCCTCATCAGCCCTCCAGGGGTCCTGCGATGTGCTTGGGATGAATGTCTTGTTCCCGGGAGAAGGCATGGGGACTGAGGCCTCTGGGGTTGCTGATAAAGAAGGTCAAGCACCTCTGCTAGGAAACCTCATGCTTGTCCCACGTCCTCAGTCCCCTGTCTGAGCCCCTCCCTTCTGAGGAACAAAGCACACACTGGACCTGTGCTAGTTTTCTGCTGCTGCTATAATAAACTGCAAATGGAGCGACCAAAGATGACACAAACACACTGTCTCACGGTCCTGGAGGCCAGAAGTCTGATGTGAGCCTCCCTGGGCTAAAACCACAGCATCAACAGGGTGGACTTCTTCCAAAGACTCCAGGGGTAATCGTTTCCTTGCCTTTTTTGGCTTCTAGGCATGTGTGTAAACCTTGGCTCCTGGCTCTGCCTCCATCTTCAGAGGCAGTGGATCAAGACTCCCTCACACTGCACGTCCCTCCTGCCACTCCTTCCTTGGCCCCACTCTGCCCCTGCTTCCACTGATGGTGAAATTTGATGGCCACCGTAGGGTGCTGGGAGGTGGCTCTCTCAAGGGTTCTGAAGAGGAATTCCTGCCTTCCTCCTGTGAGTTCCCATGATTGCGGGGCTGAGTTAGTTACCACAAGACTGGGCTGGTATAAAGTACACTTACCCTCCAAGTTTTGCCTCTTTTATTTCTTTTTTTATTCTTTTGTACCGGGAATTGAACTCAGGACCTTGTGCTTGCTAGGCAGGCACTTATGCCGCTGTGATATATTCCTAGCCATTTCGCCTCTTCTGCACATATCCATTTGCTCTTCTCTTTTCTGCCATGAGCTGGCACAAGTCTCTGACTGAAAGCCGAGAAGAATTTGGCACCAGGTTTTTGGACTTCTAGCCTCTGGAACCATGAGTCGAAATCAACTTCTATTCTTTATAAGTCACCCAGTCTCAGAATTCTGTTATAGCAACATAAAATGGACCAAGACAGGCCCCATTCAGATAATCTAGTCCAGTGGTAGTGAACTTATGGCACATGTGCCGAAGTGGACTCTTTATATAATTGAAAGCTCTGAAAGATTCGACATCATTTGTCTAATCTAATCTCTCCCTTGCAAAGGCCTTCCCCTTATCCACACCTGCAAGTCCCACAGTGTGTAAGGCCACACACCCCCAATCCCAGGGATCAGGATGAGGACATTATTGAGGGGCCATTATTCTGCCTCCCATCCCACCCTACTGAGAGGCTTGAGGCTTGAGCTTCCTCTCTGGAGCCCTCCCTAACGGTGCTGGGAGGTGTCTGCCTTGCTTTGTCATGCTGTGAAACAGAGCTCGGGGGTACATCACTGTGGTGGTTAATTAATTAATGGTCAGCTTGAGTGGGAACACCCAGCTGAACTGAATTAGCATGGTTCTGGATGTAGAAGACCCACTTAAGAAGGATTGTTGTCGGAATGTTATTAAAGAAGAACAGCAGGGGAAGACTTCATGTTGATTTTCCTTGGAGAAGCTTTGGCTGTTCTCTTTGGAGGAATCCTGGCCCTCACCTTTGCCAGGGATGGCTGCTGTTCTCTTCAGAGGTGTTCTGGTTTCACCTTTGTCTTGAGCACCTTCTCGGGGCTTTTGGCACAGACTGTTTGGCTTCCAGCACTGGCCTTGCAGCCTGCCTGCACAGACTCTGTAGACTCCAGAACCAGCTCTTGGGTTTTCTGGTGTAGACCATCCAGTCTTCCATCATGGATTCCTTAACCCCCACGTGGGACATTGCTATGGGATCCAGACCCTTGGCTGGATTCTTCAGATCTTTTGTTTCACGATGGTTCTATTGCACTCTTCTATGTTTGACTTCGTGGGCAAATATGGTAAGCTAAGCTTGTAAATTTCTGTGTCCTGCACCAAATCTGTTCTCTTGCAAACACTGACTGGGACAGTGTGAGCAGAGACCTTAACATCTTTCTGGGGCTCCAGTGTCTGTGGGGTGACAGGTAGCACATAACTGACCCTGGTGATGGAGTGGCTCCAAGCGTCAGTAGAAAGGAGAGTTTCTCTGGGGATTTGGCAGGAGCAGGGAGCCAGCCCTAACCACTGTCACAGTGGCTCATTGCTCTGGTCCTTGCCCTGTAGGCATGGATCCTAACCCCAACCTATGGGTGAGAAGTCTTAGTTTCTGAGAGGTTCTGGGACTGCCTGGGTTCCGGGGGAAGTGACAGAGTGCAATTCTGGGTCACCAGGCTTCCTCGCTGGCCCCTCATCTTCTCTCCCTGTCTCACTTGGTCTTTATTCTACAAACTTCCCTTACCACTCCCCAGGGCCAGAGCTCAGTTCTAACAGCCAGCACCTCAGAATGTGACTTCAGTGTGAAATAGGGCCCCCAAAGATGGAATCAGTTAGGATGACGCCCTTCTGCATCAAGGTGGCCCTTATAAAGAGAAGTCTTGACGGAGATCCACAGAGGTGGAAGCCACGTGGGGGCCTGGCAGAGATGGTGATGCTTCTGCAGGCCAAGGAACGCAGCCACCACCACAAAACACAGAGGAGAGGCCGAGACAGACCCTCCCTCACAGCCTCAGAAGGAACCGAGACATCTGACACTGCGATTTAGGATTTTCGGCTTCCTGAACTGAGACAATACATTTCTGTTGCTGGGGGCTGGGGATTTATCTCAGTGGCATAAGCACCTGCCTGGCAAGTGAAAGATCGAGCGTTCAATCCCCGGTATCATCAAAAAAAGAAGACATTTCTGTTGCTAAAGCCACCCAGTTTGTGGTGCTTTGTTAGAGCAGCCCTAGCAAGCTGAAACCCTACCTGTGACCAGTGCCTAGGGTCAGGGTCCCTAGTGCCTGCTGAGCTGGCCCTTCCTGAGCCTTCAGGCTCTCAACCTCTTCCTCTCCCCCTCTGTGGCTCCAGGCACACAGGTCTTCTACATATTCATTTTCACAGCTCGATTGGGGTGTGACAGCTGTCAGTACACTGTGTGTGATATGGCAGTCTGAAGGGCTTTGACATATGTACACACCCACAAAACCACCAATCCTAACAAGGTAATGAATAGAACTGTCATGGCCTATCTGCCATCCCAATCACTGTCACTATCAATTAGTTTGCATTTTCCAGAATTTTATAGTAACGAAACTTTCAGTAGGTACTCCTTTTGTTTTGACTTGGCTATGTTAGCTACCTTGCCCTTCTGCCATAGGGCTGACCTTTCCTTTTCCTGCTGTTCCTTTCTCCACCTCTGGCTAGCTTTCCTCAGGTCTCAGCAGTTCCTCAAAGAAGCCTTCGTGGTATCTAGACTGAAGACTTTTGCAATACAGTCTGCTGACATTTTCCCCCTGTTACTCAGCTCAGATGCAAGTCAGCATCATCTGTGGCCCATTAATGCCTGGCTGGCTACTAACCTCTGTATGCCAAGGGGCAGCCTGGGACAGATTCTGCCTGACACTATCCCTGGCTCCTGACACCACGTGACACAGAGGAGCACCAGATGAACAAAGACACACCTGTGCAACGGAAATGGCGGGAGCAGGTGGCCCAGGAGCTAGTCTTTGTGGTTAACCTGCCAGGACCAGTCCCACTGTCTGTTGTAGCGATCTTAGGGGGCGATGGTTAAGCCTTCCTTTCTTCCTTCTGATGCCTCTATTTCCTCTTCTTCAAATGGGTGCAGTTACAATGCCTACCTCACTGGGGTGTTGTGAGGTCGAAGGGATGTGATGCATGCAGAGAATTTCAAAAAGCACCTGCCACATAATTAGCACTCAATTCCTGATGGTCAGCATTCTGTGAGCTGTCAGGTTGGTCTCCCAGAGCTGAGCTTCTCATTCTCCTTCTGAACGATGGGACTGTAGGGCCATTTTCCCCCTTCTCACTAACACAAGCCTCTTGGTGGTTTAGTAATGCTGGAGAATTAGCAGAGCGTGCTAAATCCCCCGTGTGAGCTTGGTTCTCTTCCAGCGTGCAGGGGTTTCATGAGGTGCTGACAGCGCCACGCTCTTCTGAAGGCCTCTCCCTGGGAACTAAGGCTGGAGTTCTTTGGTGAGATGTTTATGCAGCCGACCCCATGAACAATGGCACTGCAAGGCCATTGGAAGGCAGAGTCCCCAGCTGGGAAGCTGTAGCTGTGGATGGTGAATTTCCTGCTGACCCAACACCCATGAAGGCCCTCAGATTCCACAGCCTCTCAGCCTCCCCTAGCAGTCAATGCAGGCTGTATCCTGGGCTCAGGCAGAGCTTGACATAGGCTGGAAACAGATTGGAACAGGCTCTTGGGTGAGAAGGTCTATCCAGGGTGATGTGGCCACAGTCATCTGAAGGATCTGTGAAGAAGGGCAGGGGGTGCTGACTTCTGAAGACCCTGGAGAGATGTTGGGCCAGGTCTCAGTGTGGTTTGGGCTCAGGGCACAACTCCGAATGTAGTCTGTGTGAACAGGTCTGCTCTGAAGTACAGTCATACGCGGCCTGTGTGACTATCCATAGCCACCGCCTGGGCTGCTGCTTTGTGGATTAGCATTTCAAGGCAAGCACTCAGACCCTTGAGAACATGGAGGAAGGCAGTGATGAGTGAGAAAAAAGCTGGTGATCTGTGGCAGGTGGCACAGGGCCCAGTTCTTCCACCAAAGCTCGGGACCTCAGGCCCTTGTGGAACATCTGTGGTTTTACCTGTATCACAGGGAAGTCAGGGAAGTCTAACTCCCTGTGTGGTGTTGTGGGGGACTGTGGAAGCTGGGACATACAGAATCTTTGTAGCCTGCTGGACAAGCTGTTGGTCAAGTTTTTGCACTCTGGAGCATGAACCAGTGGTGACCTATAGGGCCTCTGGATTATAGCTGCCCCTGGGAGAGGCCCCTGCACTGTCACCACCTCTATGTAAGATTTGGTTATATGGAGTTTCCTGGGGACTGGGCCAGCATGAGAGCCAGAGTCGTACATGGTGGGTGTAGGGGATTAAAGTCTCCCTTTCCTGGGAATTTTTTTTTTTTTAAACAAGGTCTTGTGTAGTCAGGCTGGCCTTGAACTCACTATGTAGCCCAGGCTGGTCTTGACCTCACAGCACTCCTCCTGCCTCAGCCTCCTGAGTGCTGGGATTACAGGTGTTCCCGAGAAATTCCACAGCAGGTGCTTATGTATCCCCAGCTGGCTTTGACATGCACTGCCAGCAGGCCATCGCCCAAGGTGCTGGGACAGGTTGGCTCCTACCTCCTGTGATATCTGGAGAGGTTGATAGCGTCTGGCACTAGTGAGGTGTGAATTCCTACTCTGCTCTAATGCATCTGGTAAACTGCTTTAGCACCCTGGGCCTCAGTTTCTCCCCCAGGAAAACAGGGGTAGGTATAGCAGTTGCCTCCTGAGTCTGCTGGGAAGATTGAATG
This sequence comes from Dasyprocta punctata, assembly GCA_004363535.1. NCBI lineage: Eukaryota > Metazoa > Chordata > Mammalia > Rodentia > Dasyproctidae > Dasyprocta > Dasyprocta punctata. The sequence goes on along the minus strand of RJWM01037510.1, from coordinate 9,794 downwards.
AGCCCAATGCTAAGTCAGTCTCCTTAGCTAGATGAGCTCAGGAAGGCAAGGATGGAAAAGTGCCAGCAGGGGAGGGAACCTGTTTGGGCTCTGGTCATTTTGCTGAGTCAGGACCTAAGCAGAGGCCCCTTTCTCTGGAGGGGGATGGATGGGAGTCTCTGCGTCCTGAGAGGCCTGCATGGTCTGGGAACCTGGCATGGCTCACTGCATGCCCAGGGCTTGGAGCTGGTGGGCTTGTGGCAGCCAAGGTGCTTTTGCTTTCACGGGCAGGGTGAGGTGAGGTGTGGGGGCCACCTTGTTTGCCCCAGGAACTGCTAGGATTTAATTTTAATTTTTTGAAAAAGTAAATGACAGTTATAAACATCTCCATAACAAAACTGAATAACTCTGACTTATGTGAATGTGGTGGTCTCAACATACCGACCTGCCTTCATAGACCTGGGAACACACACATGCTGGGAATCCCCCACCCCCAGCCCCAGAGCCTCTAGCTGCTTTCCTTGAAGTTCCAGTTTCTCTTGAATTCTCCAGGAAGCCCACAGAAGGGACGGCAGGATTTCTGTGAACTGTGAGCAGCTGGCTGGGTCCCCGGGTCATTGGCAGAGGTAACGGGATGACTGAGAATCACTCAGTCGCTCTTGTCTTCCGGCTTGAAATCACGAGGCTTGAGGTTGCACCTGGGCTCCGGACAGATGAGGGTCAGCTTCCAGAACCGTCCCCTGCAGCCTGGTGTAGCCTGGGCTCACATACCCCAGGTGTCTAATAGTCTTGTTCATTCCTGCATGCCAGGGGCTGACCAGGAAGCACTTTTCTTGTGAGTATTTTAACTTCAGATATGTAGGAGCCTATGGAAAGTGCCAGGCAGAGGCTGAGTTGTGTTTCCAGGTAGGGAAGGAGATGAGGCGCCCATGGCTTTGAAGCTTGTGCTTGAGATTCCCCCTCCTCAGACAGCCAGATGGAGTAGATCGCTATTATTATTGGTAACAGCACCCAGATGAAAACCTCTGTTTGGTACCCACTCTATGTGGGCACCTAAGCTTGAGGCACCTCTGGCACATCATCCTGCGGGACCACTGTCAAAGGAGCAGAGTGTGACTCCTCAGGGTCACTGGGGCAAGTTCAGGTGTGACTCCATGTCTGGCACTATCAGTGGCAGAAAGGAATATTCTTGGGGCATCCGTGTTTTGAGGAGCCTTTCCCCACACCCTGCTTCCTGTGGGGCTTCCCGTGCTTCCCCTCCCCACTCTTCCTTGCTCCATCTTCGGTGCCAGTCTCTCTCTGGAGGTCTGTGTGGCTTCCTTCCCTGCCTGTCCTTGTTTGAGTAGACTCAAGGCAGATTCCCTTCCTACCCTTGCATCTTTCTCGACCGAATACACCCTGGTCCCATGTCACCATCGCAATAACTCATGAACTGAGCTACCGAAGGGAGTGTTCTTTTGGGGACAGAATGTGGAGAGTGAAGACTGCAGACACTGATAATTTAATATTTTTCTTTTCTTCCTATCATATATTAATAGTAATCTTCCCATGAAAACCCAGTGTGATCAGTATTAACATTCCCATTTTGCAGATGAGGAAACTGAGGCCCGAGGAGGCTTGAAATCAAACACAGAGGTCTCAGAGTCAGAGCCCACACTCCTGACCACTCAGTGGGCTCCTCCAACTTTACCTGAAAGAGGATGCTTGGTGTGGTCCCCTGTCTACCATCTCTTCCCTTTAAAAGGATACCTCTTTGAGGAAGCTTCCAGCCTTTCAAGTTGTAGGACTACACTGCTCACCACACTCTCACTTATTCCTCCCTGCCTTGCATGGTGTCCTGCAATGCCTGGGTGGAAGAACAGGGTGCCCATGGGTGCCCCGGGGGAATCCTGTCACCGTCTGCTCAGGCTGCTGGAACCAAACACCACAGGCTGGGGGACTTACTCACAGACACCTACTCCTCACAGTTCCAGAGGCTGGAAGGCCACAGTCACAGCGCAGCTTCCCTGGCTGGCGGTGGATGCCCCGTCTCTGTGCATCTGCGGTAGGGAGGGAGTGTTCTGAACTCTGGGGACTCTTCTTGTCCTAATAGGGACATCAGTCCTGTCAATCAGGACCCCACACTTGTTAACTCATTTAACTTTCATTGTCTCCTTAAAGGCCTTAATCTCCAAATATAGCACACTGTGGATTCAGGACTTCAACACGTGAATTTTGGAGCGTGGAGGAGACAAAACTCAGTTCATAACATGCCCAGCTGAGGGTGATGGTGGGCCCTGAAGGAACTGAGATAGGACAAGGTAAAGGGAAGAAGAGAAGCCCATCTTCCAGGTGAGCAGACAGAACTGTGGGGTGGACAGGAGGTGCATGGTCAGCCAGGGGGGACAGCATGTTTCCGGTGGCCATGGGGAGTCCTGTGTGATGGCACTCTGACTCTTATCAGGAGTGTGACCTCCTATTTGTGTCTCTCGGCCTCTCTTTCCTCATCTGGAAAATGGGAATAATGGTAGGAGCTGATTCTCCAGGTAACTCTGTGGACACTATTAGGTGATTTATGCACAGAGCTTGGCACTGTCCCTGGCCCATGGTCAGTAAATGCCAGGGGCTGGGTGGGGCACACATCATAGGACTCAATCTCTGCAGTGGGTCAGAGAAGTTAGCAGTTGCTGTGCTGAGCTGGGCGGAGACAGGAGGTTATGGAGGGGATGAGACTTAGGGTCCCTCAAGGTCATGCAGAGGCAGGGCCAGTCAGGTGTCCAGTGAGGTGTGTCAGTTCAGAATGGGACCCGAGCTTTGAGGCATGGACAGCCATGTTAGAGGGTCAGAGGTCAGAGAAAGTCTTCCTTGGGGACACCATCCTCATGTCCCTGGTTAAACGTCTTCACCTTCCACCTCTCTGTCCCTCCTCTGCTGACAGGTGAGGCACAACGCCAAAGCTTGGCATTTCTAAATGAAGTTGGTGGTGTTCATGAGTTGGTGAGTCATTTAATTCTTTTTAAATAAGTAAGATGAAAACATTTATTTTGGCAGAGTGTTAAGTTTTTTTCTGTATGATTTATTGTAGTCAAGGTCATTTTAAAGTAGGACAGCTCAGAAAATGAAGAGTCGGGCTGTTTATAAATCAGAATACTCCTTCCTCCCCACAGCAGCTGCTTACCTGAGAGCCCAGCCCAGAGCCCAGCAAAATCCAGGGCTGGGCTGTTGCTCTATAAGCCGAGGCCACCGGTGTTGAGTCTCATAGCAGATGCGTCTCCCCTACGCGCCCAGTCACCTGCTCCAGGGTCCTGTTAAGGGTTGTGCCTGCTGAGGGTAGACTGGTGCCCCCTCCCGCTCATAACTTCCCCAGGATGCTTTCTGGGATTCTTCATGGGGTGTGGCCCGGGTGCTCACTGGGGCTCCACCTGGTTGATTCTTATGCACTGAGTCAACTGCATCCCCTGCAGGTCTCCAAGACTCATGGTGGGGGGGGGGTGTGTATGTGCCACTGTTTCTTTTCTCTTCACTGCCCTCCAGCCTGGGGACAAGATGAAATCCATGTGCATCTCCTGCTGTCTTGTTCAAGACCACTCCTCACCTGAGGAAGTGGTGACAGCTGTGTGGTGTTTTTCCATGTTGAGTAGAAGATCCCGGGTCCAGGATTCCTGTGTGCTTTGTGCTGTTCCTACCTTGGACTGATGACTTGCAAAAGCAAACTCCAGAGGGGTTTCTTGGCAAAGCCTTATTTTGGGAAGGAGAAACCAATCAGAGATGTGGAGTTGGCGGTGGGAGGTGGGCTCCCCTAGGGTCTCCCTGGCTTGAAGATCTATGTTTCTGCCATCCAGAGTGCTTTTCCAGTGCAGGGCCCGAGAACTGGTTACACATGAAGTCATTGCATCCACACAACAGCCCCAAGTGGGAGGGCTGTTCTTTTGTGAATTTTCTACATATGGAAGCTGTGGCCCAGACAGGTTGTTTTTAATAGCCCATGGCCACACAGTTATAAAGATGAGTCCAGACTCATATCCAGACTTGAAGCTTTCCTGCCCTTCTAGCTGCTGCTGGTATCTGGCAGCTCTTGCTGTTCCTGGGCTTGTGTCGGTGTCATTCACTTTCTGCCTTATCTTTACATGGCCACCTCCCTCTGTCTGTCTCTGTGTCTCTTCCTATAATGATGCCAATCATTTTGGATTAAGGGCCCTGAACACTGCAGTGTGAACTCATCTTAGCCAGTTATATCTGCAATGCCCCTATGTCTAAATAAGGTCACATCTTGGGGTAGAGAGGGCTAAGACGGTCTCTTTAGGGACCTTCCTGACAGGTGGCTATGGGTAGGGAGTTCACAGAAACCAGTCAGGGAAGTGCTTTCTTCACTCATCAAGACCTGGCAGTAATGCCACATGCTATCATTAGCATTTATTGAGTGCCTACTGCGTGCCAGTTACTGAACTGAGTGTTCTACAGACATCACCTTAAGGATCTTACTGCAGTTTCAGGGGCTGGGTTTTATTGTTATCCCTCCTGGACTAGTAGACACCTGCCAGGTCTCTCCATGGGGAGGTGATATATTCTATTTAGAAAGCTGGGGACTGGGGCGAGTTCTGCCCCAGGAAAGTAATAGCAAACACCCTCCCTGCCCTCCCTGGTTCTTGTTCTTCTTGGGGCCAGGACTCCAGTTGCCTCTGCCCCTAAATGGTGTCACTTTCCAAGAAGGCTGGTGGTGGTTGCTTGTGCTAAAGGGTGCTTCCTACTCCTATGATGGGGAGATTGCGTGACACCGTCCACCCTTTAATAGAAGCAGGGTGTTTCTGACCCAGTGCTTTGGAGCTCAGGCTGTGTACATCTGGGTTCTACTTGGGAATCTGTTCAAAAGCAGATGTGGTTCCTACCTTCCCCAGAGAGAGCTGGTGTGTTTTCAGTGATGAGAAGGGTTTGCCTGCCAGGCTGGGAATGATGGAGTGGTCTCAGAAGCAGCTGTGGCCTCTCATTTGCTAGAACTCTTTGGAGATGAGTGAGTGGCAGGGGGTGGGGGAACTTCTGTGATCTGAGTGACGAATTCACAGCTCAGGGACAGGAATCAGGAGCCTTGACACAACCCTAGCCCAATATGACGTTTGTGACAGGCCGTCAGATTATCCGCTGCCCTGAAACTGGCACAGTCTGCAGGTTCATTCATTCGGGTTCTGATTGCAGTCATGTCTGAAGGTTAATGAAGTCAGCAAGTAGGGCTCTGGGCTTTTACAGGAAACCTAGTTTGCAAAAATCACTGTGCTAGGTGACCCTGACAAATTGGGGGTTTGTACTATTCCCGAACTCTTACAGGATTCTAGCACTTTAGTTCTTACTGGCGTCAAGGGACAGGCTGGGAATTGAGCATCAGATTTGGGTTTGAGGTCAGCCTGGGCAGGTTCAGGCCTTGGCCACTTCCTTTATTAGCTTGGTGGGCCTCAAATAAGTCACCTGATCTGCCGAGCCTGGTGTCTCCTTGGAGAAATGAGGATAATAGTAGTGTGGCCATATAACCCTGCCACTCAGGTGTTCTCTGGGTTTCAGGCCATATGCATGAAGAAGCATGAGGAACAGTTAGGTGGGAGTTCATGAATGGGTGACGCAGCACCGGGGAGGGACTGTGGTGTCTGTCCCACCAACCTTCACTCCAAGGACTGCTTTTTACCCTATAGAAGGAGCGACAGATGCCACTGCCTTGATAAATAGCAAACATTGTGAGATTTGGGGCTCAAGCATGAGATTGGGGACAGCGTGAGGCCCTGACTGAGAGCCCCTGCACTCCTGGAACCTCAGGAAGCCTGGCTGGCTGGAGAAGTTGTCCTGAGAGTACCTCGGCTAGGGGCGGGTGAAGCCTGTCCCTGAGGGGCTGGGGGCAGCAGTGAGGAGGCCCGAGTGGAGGAAGTAGCCGATTGTCCAGCAACTTCCAGGAGCACCCAGGCAAAGGTTCGCAGTGAGACCAAGACCTCAAGGAAGTGGCCGAGAACTGGCCAGACGTGGGCTGTACCCACACACGTGGTGGCCAGGACACAGGTCAAGTGGGGTGCTCGAGTGAAGGTGTTCTGACAGTGTGCAAGTGCTGCAGCCAACTCCAGGGCATCCTGCTCTGCTGCCTCTTTGTGACTCTGAGCCTCTGTTTCCCCATTTGTGAAACAGGGATGATAAGAACGATCTCCTTTACCAGGGTTGTTCTGAGGATCAGACGATGTATACATCCCCATATATTTTATTTCTCTGATATTCAGTGACAGGCGCAGTTACATAGCCAAGAGCGCTGGTGTTGGTTGCTAACTCTGGGCCTTAGTATTCAGTGTTGCCTGTGAGGCTGATGCCCGTTAGCTAGTTGAGGGAGTAAACCAAGGTTTCTTTCGTGTTCCAGACTATCTTGTTAGTGCTCATAAACACAACTGTGAAAAGACCTGCTGGGAACACACCCACGGAAATACCATGGAGGCAGTGAGGTTATGGAGGGGTGGCCTCGACAGCTCTTGGCTATTGCTTCCTCAACCCTCATGGTGATCTTGTCCAAGCATGTACTGTTATGCCTTTGCTTTTCTTTCCCTTTTTTTTCTTTCACATTTTTCTATCTATCTATTTATTTATTTTTGGGTGTGTGGTATTAGGTATTGAACCCAGGACCTTTGCACTGACCTGTATCCCAAGGCTTTTTCATCTCTTTCTTGTTTGTTTGAGACAGGGTCTCACTATGTTGCTCAGGTAGGACTTGAACATTCCATCCTCCTTCTCAAGTGCTGGGGTTAGGGGTGAGTGCTCTCATGGCCAATTCATACTGAAACTCCTAAGTGTAGACCAGGAAGTCAGGTCTTGGAGAGGTTAGGTGACATGCCCAGGGTCATAGGGAGGTTAGAAACAAAGCTCTAATTTGAAGCAGGTGGCTCATTCTGGAGCCCAGACTCTCCAGCCGTCCTTTTGTGGTTGATCAGAGCATGGAATGCAGAGCCAGGCTTCCCATGGGTGGACCTCACCTGGATCTTGCCTCTGGTTAACCAGCCCTGGATCCTGCCATACCTCTCTAATGAGCGATTTCCAGGCGACACTAGACCCTAGGATTCCTCCAGGAATTACATGAAGGGATTGGGAGGCAGAGATTGTTTCAGAATAGATATTGGGGCCAAGAATTACTATTATTTTTTGTATAATGGGTAAAATTTTTGTCTCTTTACTTGCTCCCCTGCTAGAAGACTCAATTGAATAAGTAAGAGACAGCCGCATGTGTTATTTGAAAACTGTTTAATGCAATTACTGATGCAGATTTTACTGAATTTGAAAATGATAGATGACAAATCTTAATTTCCCAAGCTCTCCATCCTGGCAAGCAGTTTGTTAAAGACTAGCGGTGCGGTTAATCGCCGGTGCATAATGACCACCAATACACGGGTTTCCTTTTTATATAACACATTATGCTAATCACCTTGTATTCCATTTTTCAATAAAAGGTCAGCAGAGCACTGTTTGTTCAGAATGTGCAATTTAAACTTCATGTCTGTCATTAGAGATAATCTAGGTTTGCTGCATCAAGTGGGGTTGTCATAGAAACCAGACCCGAAAGCTCTGTTTACAGCCTTTGGAGAATAAACACTTTGCATTTATTTCTTTGGGGGGGGGTAGAAAAACCAAACCCAAAACATCAAAAATCATTGAACAATTAAGTAAGGTTTAAAAACAAAGCACTAATAGCTCAGAATAGAGAGCTGTGTCATTCATCAAAAATCAATAACTGTCATAGAGTTGGTCTATCCGAGTGTTCAAGCAGGAGACTGACGTAAGTGGTCAAATATTTCCCCTGGGAAGAGCAAGAAGAGGGAGCAATGTGTTATTATGCCGAGTATGGAATTAATTTAAGTGTGCTAATGGGTTTTATCCAAGCTATTATACTCTTGAAAAATATTTTGTGTGAACTGCATTGAGTGCCTAATCAGGCTTTTTATGCTGTGTGTTTGGACCTTCATTTTTGAACCCCTGAATAGCCCAGATGATTCTACATTACAGTTCTCTGGTCCTCCTCTGTCATCTGGAAGGACTCTCCTTGAAAGGGATCCTGGGCTTCAACATTTCATGATCTTGTCTAAGTAGCATTACCATATTTATCAAATAAAATGACAGGGTGCCCAGTTAAATTTTTTAGTGTAAGTATGTCCCAGATATTGCATGAGACATACTTATACTGAAATTATTCATTGCTTATCTGACATTTCAGTGTAACTGAGGATCCTGCGTTTAATTTGTGGATCTGCTCTTGAGCAGTTTGAGAAGATGGGGAAGCAATTCTCTTACCTCGGCTACCAGCCTCAGGCCTGGGTGTCCTTCAGCTGGAGAACGAAATATGTGCATGTGACTAATCCTGTTAAGCCGTAGTGTAATTGTGGCTCTAATTTGCTGGAGGTAGCAGCAAAGTCAAGTTCAGAAAAGTCACTCAACAAGGACCAAACACCCACTTGGGACAGCTGCAGCACAGGGAAAGCCTTTGCCCTTCTGCTCCACACTGAAAGAGGGGCTACAGACACCTCCTCTCTGGGGGAGGAGCTAAGAAGCCCTGGTTAGTTTTGGAGCTGGGCCAGAGGAAGACCTGAGGCTGATTGGTGGGGCATGATCTTCAGTCTGGGGCTGGAAAGATGGGGTTCTGTTAATTTTGGTCCCATCTGAGGGAGACTTCACAATGTGACAGGAACTGGAAGGTGGATGCTCTAGGCTACTTTACTGGACTCAGGCTGAAGGGATTCAGCATCTGCTGCCCTAGGTTGGATGCTCTGGGGACAAAACCAGCTGAGGATCAGTCCTTCCAAGATGCCCAGTGGGGGCCGAATTGAGTACAGATGTCACCCAGGAATCTGAAGATGGTTCAACAACCCAAGCAGAGGCAGAAACAAAGTACCACTGAATGTGGGGAGGAAGAAACAAATTTCACCCCAGAGTCTGGGGAGTCCTTTAGGAGGAAGGGAATTCTCAGTTGGTCTCCCGCCACCCCTGCCCTCCCCTGCTAAGTACTGGAGATTGAACCTGGGGCCTTCACTATATCTCCAGGCCTCTTTTAAACTTTTTTATTTTCAGACAAGGTCTTGTTAAATTACTGAGGCTGGGATTGAATTTGTGATCCTCCTGCCTTAGCCTACCATAGTATGGAATTAGAGCTGTGCACCACCATGCTCAGCTGTCTGTTGGTCTTAAAAGGAGCTGTGTTTTTAACAACAAGCTGCCTAGAGGCAGAGATGTAAATATGTCTAGAGGTGGGGCTGGCAAAAGCTACCGTTCAGTTAAAATTCAGAAAGTGGCTCAGAAAGAACAGTAGTTAAGATGGGCTTTAAGCTTGCAGGCCTGGGCTTGCATTCATGCTCTGCTGCTTGCTGGCTGGTGCATCACCCCATGTCCTCAGATTCCCTCTTCTGTATAATGTGAATGATGGTTGTGTCCTCCTTATTAAGGTATTGGGAGAAATAAATGAAACTTAGTGAATAAGCTCTCAGCACTGTACCAGGCATACCCTAAGGGCCTGCAAAGTGTCATTGCTATTGTCATTATTTCTCTATGGCCCTGGGATTCTGATTCTGCCTCTTCTCCTTTGTCCAGCAAGAGCTCTATGACCAGGAGTTCTGTCCCCTGGCAGCTGTCCTCCTGTCTCCTGTTCCTTGGCTTGTGTGTTCCCTGCCACCTCCGCTCTACCCCTGTGCTGATCCTGACAGGGAGTGTGAGTCCTTGGATTTGCCTGTAGGTTTTAGCTCCTGTCTCTGCTCCAGGTCTGTATCCCGGCCTCTTGCATGGATTGGTGATCTGGGCAATATCCAGTGGCTCTGCCTGTGCCCTGGGATCTGTGTTTG
>RJWM01037509.1:0-17388 GCA_004363535.1 Dasyprocta punctata | reverse complement strand
AGGGGGGACTAGATTATTTTAAAAGTCAAAAATGTTCTCCTTCCTTCTTATGGAAGGAAGAGATGGACTTCAAAATAGAAAAAAGTAAATAAGTAAGGATGAAGTTCTTGATTCATGATCTTGTACCATGCTATCCGCATCTCAGTTGTGTCTCTGGAGCTTGTGAAATGACTCTTGGATCTATCAATTGTGGATTGCCGATAGGAATGGTCTTCCAGTTGTTCTGAGAATGATGATCTGGATCTATCTAGCTGTGAATTCCACAAATCAAGGATAAACTTCCTTTTCTTCTGATGCTAGGAGGCTACAGTACTTGCCAAAATCCTTTCCAGTCAGGTGACTATACATATATTCTACTAAAAACTTGATGAATATTGGATCTGGCTGAAAAAAGTGGCAAGGTTTATTTGATCTGTGGTTATATGATAAAAACGTAGTAGTTAGTTATGTATAGAAATAATCATAGAATCAAATTGTTCACTTAATTCTCACAATGTACATTCGGTTCAAAAATAGAAAATGCAGAGATGCCAGTAAGCACACAGTGACCAAACTGATTTGGTTTGGGGCTTTTCTGTACTTATTTATTTATTTACTTTCAATTTTCAGCTTTTCAGATTTATTATTTTTTAATTTTTTATTAGCACATGTTTGCAGTACATAATGATTTCATTTATCATGAGCAGTTGGTGCATACACATTGCACACCATAGTTCTTTCTTTGCTCCCTACCTGCCCTTGCCTCCCTGCTCCTTCTGTCTCTTGGTAACCTATCCACTTGCAAAATATCTGCTTCCAGGTTTGTTAAAGTATTTTTTCAACCTCCATCTCATGTTCCCCTTCCCATTCGAAGATGTCACCTTGCTTCTTATTAACTCTCTTTTAATTTGCTCTTGTTCATATTTTGGGTTTCTCATATTTAAAAAATCATGCACTATTTGAACTTGTGCCTCTGATTTATTTTCCTTAATATTTTTGGCCATGAAGTGCATCTATTCACTTATGAATCACTCAGGTTCATCTTTATGGCACAGTGGTTCAACATCTTTTCATGATAAGAGTCCGGAAAATGTACATATGGAAAGATCATACTTGATTAAAATAAATACAGTCTATGACAAACCCATGTGCCAATAATGAACTCAGTGAGAAAGTAATCAGGAGAGCAGCTCTATTTACAATAGTCCAAAAAGTATGTAGGTATAAACCTACTCAATGAGACAAAAGATTTTCAAAATGAAAATTACACAGCATTGGGAAAAGAAACTAAAGAAGATCCTAGCAGCCCTGTGCAGCAAAAACAAAACAAAAAACAATGAGCAGAGTGAAGAGACACCCTGCAGAATGGGAGGAAACTTTTATTATTCATCCAACACAAAATTAATATGCAAAATACATGAAAAACATAGAAACCAAAACAAAAGAATAATCTGCAATGACATGAAATTTCAAAGAATAATCTAACAAAAGAATACTCTAATAAAAATGGGCAAATGATCTGAATGGACATTCCTCAAAAAAGAAATACAAACCGGGCATGGTGGCGCATGCCTTTAATCCCAGCACTCAGGAGGCTGAGGTAGGTGGAGCATTGTGAGTTCGAGGCCGGCTTGGGCTACAATGCGAGAACAAGGCCAACCTCAGCTACATAGTACGACCCTGCCTCAAAGAACCAGGGCCGGGAGTTTGGCTCAGTGGCTCAAGCACCTGTCTGGCAGGTGCAAGGTTGTGCGTTCAATGCCCGGTGCCAGAAAAAAAAAATACAAATGGCCAATAAAATGCTTAATACAGCATTTTAGTCATCAGAAAAATGTAAATCAAAACTTCTTTGAAATTTCATGTCATTGCAGTCAGAATGGTTGAGATCAAACCAACAGAAAATGAAAATAAGGTTTCGGTAAGGATGTGGAGAAGGGAGAAGAGTTACACTGTGTGATGGAAATAAATATTAGTATAGCCACTATGGAAAACAATATGAAGCTTCCTCAAAAATCTTAGAATTACCATATGATTCCATTATCCAACACCTGGGTTTATATCCAATGGAAATCAAGTCAACATAGAAAAGAATTAACTGAAATACCCATGTTGTTTGTGGCACAATTTACAGTAGCTAAAGTATAGAATGAGCCTAAATGCTTACCAACAGATGAATATATAAAGAAAATATTATGTATGTATGGACTATTACTTAGGCATAAGGAATGAAATTATGCTGTTTGCAAGAGAATGGATAAATAGAATGATATTATATTAAATGGATAAAAAAGACCGATATCATATTAAATGTTTTTCACAAACCTGGAAAAACTTGAAAGTACCATACAAGGTCCTGAATTTGATTCCTGGTACCATCCCTTCAAAAAAGTACCATAGAAGAGGGACTATTAGAGAATGGGAAAAAAGAAGAGAGAGACGAGAAAGAGTAGAAGGGAAGATGGACATGATCAAGGTATAATACATGTGTATATGTACATGTCACCGAGAAACCCACTGACCTGTACGATTAATACATGTTGATTTAAAAATGAGTCCCTTAGTAACATTCAGTTTGTTTTTTGTTGTTGTTGTTGTTTGTTTGTTTGTTTTAGTTTTATTTTGGTACTGGGGATTGAACTCACAACCTCACGCTTGCCAGGCAGGCACTTATGCCACTGAGCTAAATCCCCAGCCCCACATAAATCCCCAGCCCCACCCACAATTTTTTTTTTTTGCATTCAGTTTATAAGGGCAAGATAAAATGACAAGTAGTTTCAGTTATTAAGGTTTTCTCCGACAAATTGATGATTTCTGCTGCACAAGGATTGGGTAAAAATTTCAGTAGTAATTAGGAGAGGTTATCTTGTTTATTCAGGCACATTTTGTCAGTTCTGTTTCTTGTATCAGGGAAAATATTTCAGTGAAGGTGAAAACTGAAGATTTCTATCCCTTGGGTTTCCAGGTTTCATGAAAAGCATCTGTGGGAAGTCTGACAAACAATTCCACAAAGTCTTAAGAATGTTAGCCTTCCTTCTGAATGTAGAGATGAGCACTGGCCATAGAACACCTTGGATGAGTAACCACTAGATACAGACCTCACAATCTGCACTCCACAGCAGGTAAAAAATCAGAGTGCTTTTATTTGATCTAGTCCAAGCTCTCAGAATATAAAATAAGATGGAAAGGGGACTCTTAGTCAGTTTTATCGGTGACCCAGCAAAATGTGTCCAGCAGATGCCAGACTGGTGGCAACCATAAATTCGTTGGTCTATGAGGCTTCAAACAACAATTTTATAGGGTCTATACCAATGTTCTACCTTATAATTATTTCCTTTATTAAAGCAATGCAAAAGACAGAGGCACAGGAATATTATAACTGCCCTTGAAAGGAACCAAATGATAATGAAAGTCAAATCAAAAACTGTAATACACAAAGAACTAATATACAGAAATTCTTTCTCCTGCTATTCTAAATTTGCCAAGGAAAAGAAAAAGAAACTTTTACCATCTTCTCTCAATCAGACTATGAAAACAGAAATCTGGGAGAATTACTGGTGCAAATTCTGACCTTTCATTTTTCAGGTGTCCTGAGACCTCAGCTACAGTGTCTGGAGCAAGTGATCCATTATAGCCATTTCCTCAATCCTGGTTGCCAGAATGATAAGAAAGAAAAAAATATCTTCCTTTAGCCTTGTTAGATTCCATAATTGGCTTGTGCATTTGACAAAAGACAGCAGTGAAGGAGCATAGAAATTATATTTTGTATGAAAATTTTATGGGCATATCAAAAAAGTAAAAACCTTGAAGAAGTGGATTACTTAGAAGTTTCATAAATATGTTTTTAACAACTGCAAGGGTGATCAGGACAATGTATAGTAAATTTATGAGATTTGTTATATAGACTTTCTGCATTGCTATCTCTGGTCTTCTTGGTAGAGGGCAGCTTGGTATGTTGACCTAAAATAATAACTCTGCTGTCAGGAAATAAGAGAATAGTTTATTATGCGTCAAATATGAGTGACTATGCTGGGGAACATGAACCCAAGATATTCTAGCCACAGAACAAAAAAAGTTTTAAATCAACATTTTTGATAAAATGTATCATTAAAGTCATTAGATAACCAAGGGACAGATGAATAGGAAAATATTTTCTATAGATTTAAGATACTATTTTATAGCATCTTTAGCTTTAGGTTTGATGGAAGCTTGAAGTCTGCTAAATTTAGGGATAACATTCTGAGAGGTCTACCTAATAGTCACAAGGCTATTAGATCAGATACAGAAGTTAAAGATCACAAAAGGGCCTATTATAGCCTAAGATAATTTTGTCTCTTGACCTACAATATTTCTCCTCTCCATTGTCACAATTATTTCTAGCAAGGTCAAGCAGTCTGCTAGGTCTTAAAAATAGATGTGGCCTATTCAGGGAATGCAGACTTTGTGTCTTCTATTCACTGCCACATTTCCCATGAATATAAGTGGGCTTTTGATAAATATTGTTGCAAGCATGAATATATCAATGATGCAAGTTGCTCAATAATGATTATGTGACATTTCCAAATGAAAATTTATGGCACTTTTGCCAAAGGGAAATTTATACCCTGCTTATAAGCAGAAAGGAGGAGCCAGAAGTTTCATCGGTGGTCTTGTTACGACAGGGACTTAAGAGACTGCTTTGCTAAACCACTGATTATTCACTTGGGCCTGAAGATATCTAATGGGAAACTAAAAACAAGAAAGAAGCTTGGTATCTCTGTAGTTTTTATGTGTTTCTTTTTCTACTTCACACGCAGGACCGGGGATCGAACTCACAATTTCTCACCTGCCAGGGCAGGCCCTTAAGCCACTGAACCAAACTTCCAGCCCTTGTTTTTTGAGTCAGGGTCTCATTATGTAGCTCAGGCTGGCCTTGTGCTCCCGTTGTAGCCCAAGCCGGCCTTGAATTCACAACACTCCTCTTACCTCAGCCTCCCGAGTGCTGGGATTAAAGACGTGCGCCACCACGCCCGGCTGCTACTTCACACTTGAGATCATATTCCTATTCAGCTCTGCATATAGACACATTAGTCATTTAATGGAGATTCATCAAAGCTGGTAATCCACCCCTCTTCATAGAGGAAGACAAAAGATAGGTGTAATTAAGGTATATTCTAGATGTACAAGAACATCATAATCAATAGATTGTCAATTGCTAGATTTTCCAAGCTCCACTTCGAAAACTTTGGAATAATCTGAAGAAACTAATTCTATCTTGTTTTTCTAACTTGTCCTTTTTCGATGAGTCATTGTCTCCAGCAGTCAGCTTGCACTGCAGGAACAGTAACCTTGCAGGAAGATCACCTCTACAATGACACTGCTCCTCTAGTCAAGAACGGTTAACCTGTGATGAGAACGAAGGCGGACTTACCTGTGTAACAGCAATCACCTCATGCTGTGACTCCGCTAGCCTCCTGCAGTTGTAACGAATTCTCCAGGGCTTAGAAAAAGCAGAGTTCAATCATCCAGACCATATTTCGATTAATAAGACTTAACTATGCATACCTTCACTTCTTTCCCCAGTTCTTCCCCTATTAGGAAGGTCATGTCAATACTGCTATAGACAAAGATGAAATCCTGGTCTCTTTATCTTGCTGAGATATTTGTGCTGAATAAAATTTCTTTCCTATTTCAGGATTACTTATCCTGTTTATCTCTGGGGCAAAGATCTTAACCTAGTTCCTTGGGACTCCCAGAAATCAGGATTGGTAAAGATAGACCTAGAGTAGGATTCCACTAAAACGCTATTTCTCAGTTGCCTTCAGTTCTGAATAATTCTACACTAAAGTAGCATATTTTGGGGTAATATATTCAAATTCTAAACCAAATTTTCCTTTTAAATATTCTAGCATTTGATGCTACGATGTTGTAAGTGATGGGTTAGCTTATTAGCTTATGAATAGACAATTAGCAAAAGAAAAGGCCTGAGGTAGAGTTAGCCACATTGATAAGAACTAAAATAAGAATAGGTAGTGAAATGGAGACTTTGACCTGAAAAGAAGTTTTGCAGGCAAAACAAAAAGTAACCCTTCACTGCATTCAAAGTTCAGTGTGGAGGGAATTAAAAATGCAGAACAATAAGTTTTCTTTTCAACTCTGCACATTGAGTAACTCCTTTAAGAGAGTGTGGGTTTCAAATTGTCATATTAAATGCACTGAGCTACCTCTGATAGGTGGCCACTGAAAAACTGAGCAAATTCCCATGCTCTGCATATGCTTAAAAGAGGGCCCATATTGTTACAGGCAACTGAGTCAGACAGAAATATTACAGGCAGTCAGACAGGGCTAGGTCCTCAAAGGAGCCAGTGCAGAAGTTCAGATACCTTGTAACCTCTGAGGAGACAGGCACCTACTGCTGCGGGCCAGATCTCAAGACAAAAGGCAGAACAAATACACACATATCCTAAGGATTGATATTCTAATAGTTCTCTATCTCCCTGAGGAAGTCAGGAGTCAGCATCTCAAACCCCTACAGGAAGAGTCACTGCTGTTAAGCATTCCCCCCACCCCCCACCACTTGCTACATGACTCACTTCCCCATTTGTCCTTCATTTAATCAATTCTACCTGAGCAGTTAGTCTCATTGGTTAACCATGGTTATGTCCCACCTTATGCCCACCTTGCAAGTTCCCATTTTCCCCTCTTTGTACCCTTCTAACCTCATGGTATTACTCTATAAAAGTCCCTAGAAATGACAGAGTCTTTGACAACCCACTTGGGCCCCCTTCTATCCCTCAGACAGAATCTTTCTGTCTCTCAATAAATATATTCTGTTCTTACCCTCCGTTGCTCCTAAAATTCATTCTTCGATTTTAGAGAACATGAACTCGCACCAGACATATAGTAGTTTGGAAGTTTCATTCTCCCATATCATTTGGAGGTCTGAGATTGTTTTTCCTATATCATTTGTAGGTCATCCACCGAGATCATTCGATGGAGGTGTGAGTTTGCTTTTATTTCATAGACTCTGACTGGGACTCGTTTAGGTAACGAATTTTTATGCTTCAAATTTTGCTTTGTCTTTGTCAGTTGCTTATAATAACTTGTGATTTGTTTTTGCCCATTGGTTTTAATTGCTTTGTCTCTTACATAGTTTTGTTAAAATAATGGTAAATCTAAGCTAAAACATAGGAAAGTTATAAGGTTATGGTATTTCTTTAATGGGACATTTTTATTATTTTGTTCTTGTACATGATGCATTTAAATTGGTTGCTAAAATTTACTGGTACAACCTGCTTGACAGTATTTAGACAATGCTAAAAAAATAATATTAGAACACCTCTGGTAGAATTTAATGTAAACTTCCATAAAATGGTTCTTTAGTAAAATTTAGCTCAGACTTTGAAAATATACATGCCTACAATAAAAACTGGGACTGCTTCCACCATTTAAATAGCTCTAGGCTGGTGGCGGGTCTCAAGACTTGGAGGACAGGTTTCACTGAGACAGACTGGCTCTGCTCCTCCTCTACACTCTAGAGGAAATGTCAGGCCTGTTCTGCTTCAGTTTCCTTTCTTTGGCTTTACTTCTACTCATTCCCCCACTTTGTGCTTTTCTTATAGAGGCATGTAAGATCAGGAAGAACTCTAGACTGTTCCAACCTTTTCTCCCTAAGTTAGACCCATAGAAAATGAGCATTTGCTAATGCTGAAAACAGGAAAGTCATCTTAGATAAAGGACACATACCCCATCTCTGGGTCAGATGATACATTGGAATTGTGTCTGTCCAGGAAAACACACATAAAAGCCATGTTCTGTCTTCGTGTTCTGGGCCACAATCTCTTCTGGAAGTTGAACCTGAGACACAGTGGGAAAAACAGCCTCCCAGGTGTAACACTGGAAGGAGCTATTCCCAAAAGCAGCACACTTATGGGACCTAAACATTTTACACTAAGGAGGTTTTCCAACCTTTCAAGTTGTAGACTTTAAAACCTGTGTTGTAAATATATGGAGTACTAGGTAATGATCTTGCTCAGACTTTTAACTATCCCTTATAGAACTTTGACAAACAGTGGGTACTCTACCAGCTGTTAATCGCTGATAGAGCAGCTGCCACTCTTCAAAGCAGAGGATAGGTTTCCCCAGCATCTGTTTGGTGAATTCCCATTGAAGCCAGTGGACAATGGAATGTTGACCAGACAGACAGCTGCATTCCTTTCTGGGAACTGACCTCTGGTTATCCGAGATAATAGAAACTGAGAACTGAGGGTTCCTGGCCAGGGCAATCCTCTGGTGGACATCCAAAAGTTCCTCAGTGGACATTGGCTCATGACCACAGAAAATCTCCACTTACCTATCATCCTTATCTCTCTGCTAGTAGATTAGAGATTCTCAAGAAATCTTTCAAAGGATTTTTAGATTACCCCTCCCTTCAGAAATTAAACTGAGGTAATTTGAAACAATTGTTTAGGTTCACAGCAGCTAGTAGGGAAAGGATTTGCATTTGTGCCTTACATATGTTAATTAAAAGTAAATAGCCTTTTTGTGTGCCTTTGGTAAAATAAAATGTGATTGCTAAATGACAGTAAGTTTAACCTGTGAGCTTCAAGGATACAGAAATTTAAGTAAAGCATAGCCATGTCATGTAGCTAGGAAAGTTTGCCCAGGTGATTAGATGGGTAATACAACTGTCATGAAGGCTTCTTTGCCCTAGGGCCCAGGGCTGGAATTCCTCAGGTCATTTGTTGCCTTATCTATCTCCAGAGGTGATCTCCTTCACAGTACCACCAGAAAAAAGCCTCTAATTAACAACTTGCCTTTTTGCATATGCCCTCTTGATAAACAAAAACAGTAGTTTATTACTAAGTTATGCTTCCTTCTTTAAACATTCCTGTCACAATAACTGTAAACAAAGTTCAAAGTTCATAAGCTATGGAGAAAGATAAGATTGTGCGCCAGTGCAAGGGTGAATAGGCTGGCTGAATTTATCTTTCACTCTGCAGTGGCATCCACCTGCCCTTGAGCTGGGTCAACCCATGAGACACCTTAGCTACCGAGGAAGATTAAATTGTCTGCCAGTTTGAGGGTGCATAGGCTGTCCGAATTGATCTTCAGTTCTCCAGAGGGCATCCACCTGCCCTGGAGCAAAATTGACCCGAAGCAAGCTTCGAGGTTCTTATCAAATAGGAATACAAGGGACGCCTTTTATCTCTTTTTTGCATAGTTTGTAGCTCAATAGCTCAGCTGTGTTTCCTGAGTTTGATTCCTGGTACAAAGAAAGGTTTCATAGCCTTACGTGTTGCTTTTTCCATTACAGACATGGGCAACTCAACGGCAAAGCCTCTTACTCCTTTGGAATGTATTCTTAAGCACTGAAAGATGTTCGACCCTTCCATGTTGAAAAAGAGCCCTTTAATATTTCTCTGCATGTGTGTGTGGCCTACCTACCCACTAGAGCCAAAATGAAATACAAAGGGAAGTATTAATTCTGATACTATTTTACAACTAGAGGCATACTGTAAGAAAGAAAAAATGGTTAAAACTGCTTTATGTTAAAACTTGCTTTATATTAAGAGATAATTCTTATTTATGCTCCAGGTATAATTATAATCCTTATGTGACTATTTCCATTCATAGGTCTCTTTCTCTCCATGACTTAAAACAAATTAAGCTAGAACTACAAAAATTTTCAGATGATGCTGATAAGTACATAAATGTCTTTAGAGGAATTACTCAAAGCTATAAGTTAGACTAAAAAGATATGTTACTCTTAAATCAGACTTTGACTTCTAGTGTAAAACTAGCAGCATTACAAGTTGCTATTGCACTTGGAGATAAATATCATATTGTTAATTTTAGAAGGCCAGAAGTCAGACAGCCAGGGGAAACACCAGTTCCCACTGGTGCACAAACAGTCCCTATGTAAGACCCCTACTGGCCTAATAGCCAAGTGGGTGATTGAAATAAGAAACATTTTCAGATATGTGTTCTTAAAGGTCTAAGAAGGACAAAGACCAGGCCTTCTAGTTATTCTAAATTGTCAGCTGTTTTTCAGGAGAAAAATAAAGACCCCTCTGACTAGGGTCATTTATTAGAGGTGCTAACAAAACCTAAGTCCATAGTTCCTGATTCAACAGAGGGACAGATTTTGCTTAAAGACATGTTTGTCACCCAGTCAACTTCAGATATTAAAAAAGTTACAAAAAGAAATCACTTGATTCTTTAGTAAAAACTGCTTCCTAAGTATTCTATAATCAGGACTGGGAGAAAATCAAAGAGAGAAAACAAAGAGACCAAAAAGTAGCTGCCCTTTGTTGTGACCTTAAAATCACAGACCTTAAGACTGATTCTCGGGGTTCCAAAAAGAGTTCGACAAAGATGCTGACCTGCTATCACTGCCACAAGCCAGGCCACTTTAAGAGGGACTGCCTTAAGAGGCCCCCAAGCCATGCCCTAGTTGCAAAGGTGACCACTGGGGGCCACTGGAGGTCAGACTGCCCTCTGAGGCCAAGGCCCCAGAGTTCAGACCCATCCTATCAGCTGGTCCAGTAGTACTAAAGGGCCTCGGGGCACGCATCTCCTCTCTCTGGCCAGACTGTCATCTCTGCCTGTCATCTCCACGGAGGAGCCCTGAGTAATCTTGACAAGAGGTAAAAATCAACCAGCCAATTGCTGGGCATTGGCACATGTCTCTTTGTCCTTCTCACCTCTGGTCTTCCTTCCAGACACTCTACCTCAATACAGTCACCAAAGTATATGTTGTTTAAACAGTAACTGAAAATTTTCTCTTCACTCATTCCCTTTAGTTATGCCAAAAAACTTGACTCCAATCCTGGAGAAACTTCATCCTGACTAAATGCTATAATATATATCCAGGTTGCCAACTAATCAAAATGATGCTGTGACTGATTTTACAAGTGCAGTACATACTGTTGTTCATATATATAAAAACTTAAGAGATTAATCTGGTTCTCCTACATTATCAAAAAGTTAGAGATAATTATAACTAAAGCTAGAGGGATTTATGACAAAATGTCAGATTCCATCAATAGAGAAACCTAAATGTCAATATGTTACCTCTCATGCTTTGACTATATGTGCCTTTGCATACAAACTTTGATTATATGTGCTTTGATTAAGTTTGTTCTTGCCTAGAAGGTGCCAAATGCCAAGGTATCATCCAGATAAAACCAATAGTTATGTGATACATATTGAGGCCTTAACTAACTATACTCAGTGAGCCTTAAATGACACTGCAGCTGGCCTCTCTCCTAAATAAAAAAAATAAAATTAATGAGACAGTCTGTGCTCCAAAATTGGATTCATCTACCAGTATGTCATTAGCTATTCAAGATATTAGACAACAAATTAATGACATATCAGACTCTAAAATTCCCTGGACCTTTTCTTTTTCCTCCTTATGGAAAGCCATTACTAGCTCCTCTTGGCCCATGTATACTTAATTGTTTCTTTAACTTTGTCTCCTCCAGACTCAAAACTGTATGCCTACCCAAGATAAAAATGACTGGTGTCTATCAAGGGCCTCTGGACAGAACCTCTGCGGAGGTAACCCTGACTGCCGATCCACAACTATGACCCACTTCAGCCTGAAGAAACCGGGTCGGTCATCGCCCATTGCCCCTCACAGCAGTTTGGGTTACTTCTTCAGAGGGGGGAATGTTAAAGGCAACTGAGTCAGACAGAAATATTATAGGCAGTCAGACAGGGCTAGGTCCTTGAAGGAGGCAGTGCAGAAGTTCAGATACCTTGTAACCTCTAAGGAGACAGGCACCTTCTGCTGCGGGCAAGATCTCAAGACAAAAGGCAGAACAAATACACCCATATCCTGAGGATTGATACTCTAAGTAGTTCTCTATCACCCTGAGGAAGTCAGGAGTCAGCATCCCAACCCCCTAACCATGATTATGTCCCACCTTATGCCCACCTTGCAAGTTCCCATTTTCCCCTCCTTGGACCCATCTGACCTCATGGTTTTACTCTATAAAAGTCCCTAGAAGTGACAGTCTTTGTCAACCACTTGGGCCCCCTTCTGTCCCTCAGACAGAAACTTTCTTTCTCTCAATAAATATATTCTGCTCTTACCCTCCATTGTTCCTAAAATTCATTCTTTGATTTTAGAGAACATGAACTCACACCAGACATATAGTAGTTTGGGAGTTTCATTCCCCCATATCATTTGGAGGTCTGAGATCATTTTCCTTATATCAGTATGAGGACACTCTTGAGGCCCCTACTCAGAAAGAGCTCTTTTTCTTCTTACTTCCCATAAGCACTCTTCTATTTTTTTCATCTTTTGGTCCTCAATTTCATTTTTCAATTTTGTGAGACAATAGGTCAGTTTTACCTGGTTTGTAAGGAATCAGGAATTTCGGTGGTAGCAAATTTGCATTAGCAAAATTGGGTAAGTCCTAGAAAAACCACCACATAAATTCTTTAAATAACAAAGTTCTTCAGTTTTCTTTCAAGAAGACCCTTCAGAATCCACTCTGGGATGGTTCAGAACCAGTTTTTAGGAGTAGGCACACACAGAAGAAGCCAATTGGGGTGTTCAAAGACTTTACATGACAATCCTAAAATTTGCCACAGGAATTTTTTTTACTGTTCCCCAGTAGAAACCTCCAACCTGTGAGGAGGCATGGTGACCTTCTGCAACTATACAAAAGATTCCGAATTACTCCATCATTTAATTAACAAATATCTTCTCTTCCTCTGTCCCTATAAATTCTGCTACTGATATAAGATATGATCTCTGTGGAAGACCTCCAAATGATATAGGCGAATGAAACTCCCAACCTACTATATGTCCGACATGAGTTCATGTTTTTTAAAATTGAAGAATGAATTTTAGGAACAACGGATGGTAAGAGCAGAATATACTTATTGAGAGAAAGAAAGCTTCTGTCTAAGGGACAGAAGGGGGCCCGAGTGGGTTGCCAAAGACTCTGTCATTTCTAGGGAGTTTTATAGAGTAAATCCACGAGGTTAGACACGTCCAAGGTGGGGGAAAATGGGAACCTGCAAGGTGGGCATAAGGTGGGACATAACTATGGTTAAGCAGTAGGACTAATTGCTCAGGTAGAATTGATTAAATCAGAACAAATGGGGACGTTGTAAGCAGGGGATGCTTAACAGCAGTGACTCTTCCTGTAGGGGGTTGAGATGCTGACTCCTGACTTCCTCAGGCTGATAGAGAACTATTTGGACTGTTGACTCTTAGGATGCAGTTAGTTGTATTTGTTCTGCCTTTTGTCTTGAGGCCTGGCCCACAGCAGGAGGTGCCTGTCTCCTCAGGGGTTACAAGGTGTCTGAACTTCTGCACTGGCTCCTTTGAGGACCTAGCTGTGTCTGACTGCCTGCAATATTTCTAACTAACTCAACTGCGTGTAACACTACCATTTGATCAGTGAGGCAAAGTGGGGCTTTCTTATAGCTCTTGGCCTTCCTGCTTGCAAGTTGCACAATAGAGATTTTACTTTCTGTGAAAACCAAGTGCCACAGTACTGACTTCTCTGCATGTTGGGCAGTGAGCCCTTGACTGCTGATATTGTCTTCATGTCAGTCCCACCTACCCCACAAGAAATTTTTATTATCACGACCCATTGTATCTTAAATTTGAAGATCATTCACCTGTCTTTTTAGCCCATGTGTTCATTCTCAATCTCCATAATCTCATATAAAATACTGGCTCTAAACCATTCGGAAAGTATTTTGGATCTGTGAAAATGCCTCATATTGGAGAAAATATGTAAATCACTTTTATGAAAATACGGAGTGAGACACGATTTAAATAGAGGAAAATGAAAGTATATTTTTTAGGTGTATAGACTTATTTTTCCACAAGTTCTATTATGTTACATTTCTTTCTTGAAAATTAAATCTCTTCTAAATATAGTGGCATTCCAGGCCTTCTTGAGTTGGTCTCTCATATTTGCATATAACTGTCATTCTAGTGAAAATGGATTTTGCTTGGCAATTAATCAGTGTCAAAATGCCTTCATTGTAGAAAGTAATTCACATGCACAGCGTTAGCATACCTTTCTTCATTGAATTCTAAAGGAAATATTTGAAGCATCTGGATTTTTGACATACCTGTGTCTCAGTAGCTGAAGTGATAATGTTTTTATTGAAGAGATGTAAAACACCTGGGGTGTTAACATTTAATTGAAGCTTGTTTTTTCTGAAAGAGCAGAAATGAATTTGTACTTTGTCATAATCCATTTCCCCAAAGAAACAGTTACTCCACAGAAATGAAACAATAAAACTGGTACTTCATTTGATTTTTAAACAACTGATCAGAATACTCATTATCTAAAGAAACTAATGTGATTGTAATGATAACAATTAAAATAAAAATAAATAGCATTTTATAACTAATGCATGTTTTATTCATATATGTGTATGTATGTGTATCTAACACTTTTTTAATTTTAATCTTTTCAGTATATAAAAACATCTGACAATATTCAAAATCAAATGTGCCTAGAGTAATTTTGTCTCATTGAATTTGGAAAAATGAATTCTGTTGTCAAATTTTCCATACAGAAACAAATATAAACCAGCGTAGAACATTTTTGCTCAATGCAGAAAATTTACAGATAGCACTCTTTGTAAATTCTATCTTTTTAAATTAAGAAATAAAAAATGTTTTAAATTTAAAAAATAAAAAACATCTGAAATTTCAGTATTTTTTTCTATATGCTTAGCCCTTGACATTAAATACGAGTTCCTGGACAGGACGATTTAAAATTTTTAATTCTTATGTTTGATAAAACTTGGAGTATGTTTAGAAGAATATTTAAAGGTAAAATCATAAAACGTAAATATAAAATAAACACTGAAAGTTTCTTTTTAAAATAGTAATTAAAGATGGAACAAACAAGATATAAAAATTATTGAAAAAAGAAATTAAAAGGACCCAACAGGCAATTAGAAATAATGAAATTAATTTGTAAACAAATGCAAATTTGCCCAGTATTCATAGATTAATGACCAATCACATCTACACTAATCAAAACTTATTTGCATTTCTAATAAAAAGACTACACTAGATTGAAGAGACCACGAAAGTGTAAAATAATCTGAAAGTATATGATGAACAAGATACTAGGAATCAGTTTTTTTTCAGTTTCAATGTCTCGTGTAGCTAATCCTAAAATACGCCTCTTAAGAATTAAGATTAGTGTTGACTCTCACTGTGATGCAATAAAATTAATCAAATGAGGATCACAACTGCAATGAGCTGCATTTGAAGAATGATCTGTACAAATTGAACACTATTTATACTACAAGCAAGTAAAAGTCACTATTACCACAGATGACTTTAGCCTCATGCCCATAATACCTGAACATTTATATAGGTATTTGACTTTCTTTTGTAATGCTTTTTAAGATAATAAGACAGAAAATTACGACTTGTGCCTAATAGAGAAAAATTAGCAAAATTGAAAGTAAGCTTTCTTAAACTGGGAGAGTATGGGTCTGTACAAATTTATGAACATATTAGCTTTTAAATTTATAGTTTTGTGTCTATATAGTGGAGTTTATATCTAGAATGTTCCTTTATGCATGCTCCCCACCCAAACTCATGCAATTTGCTGGATTTGGTTAATTTGCCTTAACACTACTTTCAAGGATTATACCTTTGGCTTTCATCAGATTCTTAATGAGATCCAAAATTACTAAAAGGTTGAAATCTTCTATTTTCTGAACAAAATTATTCTGACCTACTTGTATGTCTGACATTATTCCATTTAATCTTTCTGACTATTTATAGCAGAAGAAATTGCTAAGCTATCAAAAAATTTCAAGAATGCTGGCATGACAAGAAGACTTGTTTAAAAATCACCCGTGAACTCACAGTTTGTTTCCTGGACACAGAGCTATTTAAGAACCCCCACTCCCATCCCCACCAAACTTATTCCTTATCCCAGAAAAACAGGACATATAAAAATTGAGCTGTTAGCCACGTGTGGTGGCATCTAACTATAATCCTGGTACTACAAGAAGCTGAGACAAGGGGATCACGAGTCCAAGCCTGGCCTGAACAACTCAGTTATTGAGTGAGAACTGTCTCAAAATTTGAAAAAAGTAAAAATTAAAAAGGCTTAGGATGTAGCTCAGTGTGAAGGCTATGGATCCATCATCAGTACCAAAAACAAAGAAACAAAGAAACAAAAACTCAAACAAATAAAAAAAAAAAAAGAGTTCCTCCTAGGACTGATGAATCTTCTCCCCAGCAGGAGGAGGAGCAATAAGGCATTGCTACTTTTACCTAGTCTTTTTGGAACCTCAGTTGTAGAATTATTTGCCAATTACTGTATAAGGAGAGAAAAGGGATGATGGATCCCCTATTCTGGAATGTAGGCATATATTGTATATTTTATAAAATGGCCTACTATGAGGCATGTTTGATTATATTGAGGATCCGAAAAAGTATTAGTCAGCTTTTCATTACTGTGACAAAATACCTGAGAAAAATCCACCAATCTTTCAACACCAGGGCCTTTCAAAGATATTGCAGATCTATTTAAGAACCCCCACTCCCATCCCCAACAAACTTATTCCTTATCCCAGAAAAACAGGACATATAAAAATTGAGCTGTTAGCCACGTATGGTTGAAACGATACAACCTGTAAAGTCCATTCTTGTAGAACTTTGGCTAACAAGTACATCAATAAAGCCTATTCATGTTCCTCAATCCATGACTTAAAATGGTGTGAAATTTTTGCCTAGCTGTAGGGAAACAGAGTTGGTGATGCTAAAGGGCAATTAATTTTTGAAAGGTGGTGATCAAAAGAAATCAAATTCATATGCTAATCATCACAATACCACATACATTCTGATTTTCACGATATTTATGAACTTGCTGAAAAAATGATTCTATAAACTTTAAAGATTCAAAATATAGAAGCTTACATGGTAAAATTCAGAAAGAGAAGCTGAAGCTAAATTCTAGTCAGGACTCCGGTTTTTGTGAGAAGGAGAAAAGTATCATCATGAGGAATTAGATTGGGGTGAACTTAGAATGATGTTATAGTGGGTGTCTGAATGTATCCCCAATTCAGCAATACTACTGAGCATAGGCAGGAAAGAAAACACTATCTAGAAAATCAAACAGCACTGGTACTTAAGCATTGTGAGCCTACTGACTGTGGTATGATGCCCTTATAAAATGCAGAGAACTCAAAGTGATGAGTCATGTTTCTGTCAACACTAGGAAATTAAACACAGATGATCTAAAGCATTAAAAGGCATTTGCTGAATGCCTGAGATAAGCAAGAAACATTTGTGAAAACAGCAGATGGAGAAAATCAGTTGCAACTTGAAAAGATACACAGTGAATTCTGCGAGATCACCTGGAGCGGCCCAGGAGCAGGAATGAGAGTGAGCGTCTGGGCTTTATACACCAGGGT
>RJWM01037508.1:0-17657 GCA_004363535.1 Dasyprocta punctata | reverse complement strand
ACCTCGCGCCTGCCAGGGCAGGCGCTTAAGGCACTGAGCCAAACTCCCGGCCCTGGTTTTTTGAGGCAGGGTCGCACTATGTAGCTCAGGCCGGCCTTACGCTCGCGTTGTAGCCCAAGCTGGCCTCGAACTCACAACGCTCCACCTACCTCAGCCTCCCGAGTGCTGGGATTAAAGGCGTGCGCCACCACGCCCGGCTGGGCTCGTAATTCTTATCTAAGCAAGTCTGTTACCTCAGCCTTCCAAATCGCTGGGATAATAGGCGTGCACCACTGAACCCAGCAAAACTCATATGTCTCTTTAGTGCATTGTGCAACTCCTTTCTTGGTGTAGAGCTCAAAAGGGGCCCATCGCCTATGCGCCCTATGCCGCGTTCCCCAGCTGCTGAGCAGTTCTGCAGTTCCTGAGGGGCTCGACAGGTGGCGACCTAGAGCAGTTTGGCTTGGCCGGAGAGCGAGGGCCTCCGTGGCTCTTCGGAATGGGGCTCGGGGTAAGAGCCGGGACTCTGACGTAGGGGGCGGAGCCGGCAGTTGTGACGCGAGGGGCGGGGTTGCGCGCCTCTCGGCCCGGCTGGCGATTCATTCAAAAGGCGCGCAGGCTGCGCTGCCGCCCGTGCACGAGCTGAGGTGGCCCCGGGGGCAGCGTTGGACGTGGGGCCAACCTGGAACTGCCGCGTCCAGGTAAGTGGGGCGCGCGGGGCCCGCAACCTGGGGCCGCAGTCTGGCCAGCGGGATGTGCCCCTGCCTTCCCGGCTCTGAGGAAGTTCGCCCGCGCGGCGGATGCGGCAAGGCGGGGCGCACGCCCCCTGCCCGTGCCCTGTCCCGGCGCCCTCCGCGCCCCGCTCCGCCCGCCTGTGAGCCGCACGCTGGGCCTGCGTGTCCTGCGCCGCGACTACGGGCCCGGCCCTGCGCAGTGTCTGTCGGAAGGTGCGTGGCGGGGAAGCAGGGGAACTTGCAGTGTGAAGGACGGGCCGAGTCCGGGGCCGCCCCTGGCCCGGGAAACTTGGACAGAGACCAGGATAGGATGCGAGACGGGGCGACGGCGCTCGGTGCGGCTGCGGCGCGGGGCGGGGGGGCGTCCGAACCGTGTCAGCCCGTGACTGTGGGTGACACGGCGCGTGAGGCGGCTTGGCTCAGGCAAACGTGTGGCCGGGACACTGGGCGGTGACGCGGAGCTGAGCGGGACACACAGAGGGGCTCTGTGTGTCTGAGACAGGCGGAGTGTGTGCATGTGATTGTGTATGAGAGAGACCCTGGGTCACCGGGGTCACTGTGAGTGGCCTGCAGTGTGACCAGAGCAGGGCCAGGACCACTCATTAATGTGAGTGTAAAAGAGGGGAAGAACCCCAGGCGACTGAGGACGAGCCATGGCATGCGTGTGGGGTCAAGTAGTGACTGTGTTTGTGCTTCAAGACAGTAAGAGGCAGAAAGAAGGGTGACCTCAGACACCTTCCAGCAGATGGGAGGACAAGGAAGTTGGGGTTCTAGGAACAGGGGCCTCTCTAGGACTATCCCCACGATGGCACCCCTCAGGATTTCAGTTTAGAAGGGGATGGAACCTGAGGGACATGCCCTGGAAGAGGGACCGCGGGCAAGGCTGGGTGGCATCTCAGCTGAGGGGCCCTGAGGTCACCTCAGTCTTCACCCCACAAACACACAGAGAAATCCCTGTGAGAGGCAAAGCTGTCCGGTAGTAACCTGTATTGTCAGTGGGCCCAGGTTCAGTCTTGCTATCAAACCTCAGTGTCCCCATCCTCACACTGAGGTATCTGGTTGTGAATGGACTGTGAATCATCACTTTGGGATCCTCTATTGTTTTTGGGTCAACTGTCTCTGTTCTCCCTTTCCTTTCTTCAGTCAGAAAGACTGCAGTGGGGGTTGGTGGCAGGCTGATGTTGGAAATATTGTGGTCCAGGGGCGGCACCCAGGTGCTAGTGAAAGGTTTGGCAGCGAAGCCCTCCCTGAAACTGGTCAAGGAGATGTCAGACCCAAAGGCTGCCTGGTCCTTGATCCCCAAATGGATCCATGAACACCATGGGTCCTGAAATCCTGGTCTGTAGATGTTCTCTAAGCAGACCTTATTTCTTTGGCTTCCTAGTTTTGGGGAGGGGGTATTGACTTTTTCCCCAGGAGTGGCCTCTGGTCTGGTCAGGGAGGCCAAATTCTTGCTGGAGAACTGACCCAGGGTCCCTACCCCATCTAGCAAGACTCCTCTGAAGGACCTACTCTGACACGGTCTGTGGAGTTCAAGTGGGGTTGATGGAAATTGGGACTGTAGCCCTCGAGGTGGCATTGGCAGGGGAGTGTGGCACCTGCTGGATGTAGGATCTGGAAATTCTGTCTTCTGCAGTCATCTTCTGAAAATGTTGATTGCTTTCTGGGGGAATGGAGTAGGCACAGGGCCAGGCTCTGTTCTAAACACTCTGTGATGTGTTGTTATGTTGAATTTTCATAGTGTTCTGTAATGTGACTGTTTCAAAGAACCTGAGGCTC
The DNA here is from genome assembly GCA_004363535.1 of Dasyprocta punctata. Taxonomy (NCBI): domain Eukaryota; kingdom Metazoa; phylum Chordata; class Mammalia; order Rodentia; family Dasyproctidae; genus Dasyprocta; species Dasyprocta punctata. The sequence continues at coordinate 15,165 of RJWM01037508.1, read as the reverse complement.
AGAGAAGCAAAGTGGCTCACCCAAGGTCATGGGAGGGTCAGGACAGGGCCAGGATTGGAACTCAGGTCTTCTGACCCTGTGAGGTGGTTGGAGAGGATCCCCACGCTCCTGAAAACTGCTTATGGCTTCCTGGGCTTGCATCTCTCATACCTGGGCTGGCAGGCGTGGCCTTGCAGAGTGTCCTATTTGAGTTCTGAGTGTGACATGTGTGTACACATATGTCTGGAACACGGGAAGTGGGTAAGTTACATGATCTTCCTGTTCTTGCTCTTCCTCCTGCTGCTTGTCACCCCCAGAGGTCACCAGAAAGGCTTGTGTCCTGCTTTCTAGAGTCTGCGCCTGGACTTGGGAGTGTCCACCTGGCTTTGAAGAGTGGAATTAGCAGCACAGCTCAGGGTGGCAGGGATAATTGACACCTGAGAGGCCCCCACTCACCTCTAAGGACTTTTTCCCATGGCCTCCCTCTTGCTGTGGTGGGGAGCACATGGAATGACCTTGAATGACTGCTCTGCCCTCTCTGGGCCTCTTTCTCCCATTTTTTCCCAGTACCCCTTCTAGCTCTGACCACTGCCACTGGTTTGCTTAGAGCTGAGGCTGGGGACCAGGGTGTCCCTCAGTCTTCTCTGAAATGACTGGAGCTGTGCTTCTTGGGGCTGATGAAAATAGCTGTCTTGGTCTCCAGGGGCTGAGCCCGAGTTATTTCCATCCCCAGCGAAGAGGTGGAAATAGCTCAGGCCTGGGAGGGGGAGAGAGAAGAAGGGTTAATTTAAGGGTTAACCTCTCTTCATCCCAACCTTGCGGAAGTCCTGCGCTTCACCCTGTGCCCGCCTGAGCCCAGTCTTTCTGGGGACTTGGACCTGGGACCAGATTTGGTGATAGTCGCTGGCAGGAGGTATCTGTATCCGGCCAAGGATGGGAGAGGTTGAGGGGCAGTCAGCATCACTCCCGCTCATGGGGATAGGAATCAGCCAGCAGGTCATTCTGACTCCTCCCCATTTTACAAAGAGAGAGACTCAGTTCTGAGTATTTCAGGGACTTACCCAAGCCCCCCATCCCTGCTCTTCTGGCTCTTTTCCTCTAAACAGGGGATCCACCTTGTACCCTGCCCCGCATTCCTTGGCTGGTGAGGCATGGGCAGTATGGGAAGCAGGAGCAAGACAAGCTTTGTAAGACCAGGCTGCTTTTTCATACTGGTTCAGTCCTGTTCTCTGGGCCCAGACTTTTTTTTTTCTTTGCAGTTCTGGGGTTTGAACTCAGGACCTCACATATGCTAGACAAGTGCTCTACCACTGACCTAAATACATAACCCTTTTTATTTTTTGTTTTGATGCAGGGTCTCATTAAGTTGCCCAAGCTGGTCTTATACTTTCCTTTTTTTTTTAAATCTTTTTATTATCGGTACATTTTATTTTATTTTATTTTTTATTTTTTTTGCGGCACCGGGGATTAAACTCACAACCTCGCGCCTGCCAGGGCAGGTGCTTAAGGCACTGAGCCAAACTCCTGGCCCTGGTTTTTTGAGGCAGGGTCACACTATGTAGCTCAGGCCGGCCTTGCGCTCGTGTTGTAGCCCAAGCCGGCCTCGAACCCACAACGCTCCGCCTACCTCAGCCTCCCGAGTGCTGGGATTAAAGGCGTGTGCCACCACGCCCGGCTTATCGGTACATTTTAGATATACATAATGATAACATTGATCATAGGGGATTTGTACCTGTACTTGATATATCTTGCTGCTGCTTCTTTTCCTGTTTCCCTCCCCTCCCTTCAACCCCTCTTTTCTTTCTTATTACAAAAACTTTGTTTCCATTTTTTTCCTCCATTTTTTCTTGTTCTTTCTGTCCTTTCCCCTTCTCTGGCCTTATACTTTTGATCATCTTGTCTCAGTCTCCTGAGTAGTAGCTGGAATTGCAGGTTTGTGCCACTGCACCTGGCTCTAGGCCTAGACTCTTGTACCAACTTCTCTGCCTCCATTTCCAGTCCTTCCCATGCACTGCCAGAGTGAATTCCCTACAGTGACTCTTGTCTTTTGCCTTCAAAATAGTCCAAGTTTCTCATCATTAACTTTTCTATTTGCTCTGCCCCTCCCTGCCAGATGCTTCAGTTCTTTGTGTCCTCTGTCCCCTCTTTGTAGAACCTGCCCAGCCATTTCAAGTTTCAGCCCCAGCCTCACCTCAGCCAGGAAGTCCTCTAAGCCCAGTGTCAGTTCCTCTTCACTGTCGTGGCCCACCTTCTAGGTGTCCTCCTTGCCTCTGGGGTGCAGGTGCAGATGTGGGTCACCTGTGACACTACTTACCCAGCTGGTCGACTGGCCTGACCAGCAAACTGCCCTCTCCCACTGCCGCATCTGTACTGACCACTCTCTCCTGAGGAAGGGCGGTCGTGTTGGATCCATGTGCCTGTGGTGGGGGAGCATGGGAGGTTACACTCAGGCCTTGGAGGCTCACCACAGCCTGGGGCTGATTGTGTGCTGGGGATTGAGGCAAAGACTCAAGGCCGCCCCTGGGGATATGGGCACATTTGGTGCTTACCATGGCCCTCTTCCGATAAGGCCTTCATTCTGGGGCTGGCAGAGGAAGCCGTCTCTACTGATGTCCTGCTGCCTGCCAGACTATGGACCCAGCACCTCCCACAGCAGCGCTGACAGGGGCCTCTCCTTTCCAAGTTGTTATGGGGCAGCCGAGACTCAGTGGAAGGAAGCAGCCCTAGCTTGCATCACATAGCCACTGTGCTACAGTCTAACACCAGTTTGCCCGCGCCTGGCCTGGTCTTCAGGTGGGAGTTGAGGGTTGGGGGCTAGTCTGACAATGCTGGCATGAGCTTCCAGAGGACTAGTTTGGACTGCTGAAGCAGGAGGACTTACTGGTAGGTAGTTATTGGCTGGGCAGGGTACAAAAAGGAGCCAGGCCATTTGACAGGTGGGTGGGAGTGGGGACCAGAGAGGGAGGATTTTGCCTGAGATCACCCAGCATGGCAAGTCCGGTCCCCTCCGCCCCGCACCGAATTGGTGAGTGCTGGGCAGATTAGCACCCCCAGTAAGCTGAACTTCTGTGTGCCTAGGCCAGTGATGGCAAACCTTTTAGATAACAAACAGCTGATAACAAAGAACATGCATGCTATAGGTTCACCACCATTGGCCTAGGCCTCAACTGGATAGGGCTGGGGAGCAGAGAGCACAGGAGCTAGTGCTGTGTCCCTACTGTGTGCCCAGCCCTGACATTAAGACCCCTGAGGCTGCCACATCTCAACTTCATGTTCCAGAGTGTCACCAGTCTTCCAGACCCAGGCATGGAAACTCTGGCCCTGAGAGGGGAAGGCCCTTGTAAGACTCCAGTGTCACTGGGATCCAAACCTGGATCTGTCAGTCTTGAAGGCCAGAGTTCTTTCCTGGGCCACCCTGGGAAAGATGAGAGCTCTATAAATAACTTGCCCATGTGGCTGTGAGAGTGTGCCCTGGCTGGTTGGCACAGAGGGGGCCTCTCCAGCCAGTTAGAGGCAGGGTCTGAATGTGGTGGAGAGAGGAGAGCAGGGCTTCCAGTAGGAGGGCCTCACTCACCGCTCACCGTGGGAAGGAACAGGGAGAGCAAAAGAGCCTACAGGGTGCCCAGCCTCCCGCATGCCACAGGCACTGCTTGCCTCCCACAGGGAGCCTTGCCTTTCTGGCAGGGGCCAAAGCAGACTGAAAACTGATAGCCCCTCCCCAAGCCCAGCTTCCTACAGGAGAGGGCATCTGAGCTTAGGTTTGATTATATGAAGTCACCATTCACCGTGAACTCCTAGCCCTCCGCCACACTGTGGTGTTATTCGTGGATGAATAGGCACAATTGCCCTGAACTATAGAGGGAAAACTGAGGCTTAGGCAGGTGGGACTGCATCCTGACTCTTTAATTGTCCCTGCGTAGTTTTTTTGTTTGTTTGTTTGTTTGTTTTGCAGCACCAGGGATCGAACTCACAACTTCACGCCTGCCAGACAGGCACTTAAGCCATTGAGCCAAACTCCTGGCCCTAGTTTTTTGAGGCAGGGTCGTACTATGTAGCTTAGGCTGGCCTTGCGCTCACGTTGTAGCCCAAGCCGGCCTCGAACTCACAACACTCCTACCTCAGCCTCCTGAGTGCTGGGATTAAAGCCATGCGCCACCACGCCCGGCTTTGTCCCTGCTTAGTACCCCTCCACTGTCCTGACTGGCCTCAGCTGGTGTGGGAGCAGGTGACACAGGCCTGGCGAGGCCTGGAAAATGGGCATCCAGGGTTCTCCCAGAGAGGCCAAGCGAAGCACTCTTGCCACACCCAAGCTTCTGGGTGATCTTGGTATGGACACTGCTTAGAATTATTTTATTTTATTTTATTTTGTTTTATTTATTAGTACATGTTTACAGTGTATGCATTTTGCAGTCATCTTGGGGAGTTGGTGCACATGCATAATACAGCTTGTTTCTTTTTTTAATCCCCTTCACCCTCCTGCTGCTTAGTTCTTCACCTGGGTTATTCCACTTAGCTCCTCAGCATCCCATGAGGCTGAGACTGGCACCTCTTTCAGAGGAGAACCTCAAAGTTCAGAGAGGGTAAATGACCTGCCCGAGGTCACAGATCCACTAAGTGACAGAACCACAGCTTTAGCCCAGGTGGACTCTCAGCACCTGGCCTGACCTCGTCCGCTCCTAGCACCATCGTCATACACACACCCTGCCCAGGTCTCAGGACAGATCTGTTGGATAGGGCCTCAGGGGAGCCTCTTTCCTAGCACCCCAATCCTGAGCACATTGGAGAATGGAGCATGGAGCTGTAGTCTCCCCTGTCTCTCCTGAGTCCTCTGTCCTAGTCAGCCACGTCAGGATGATGGGGGCAGGGCCTGTTCTGAGCAGATTCTGGGCTACCTGAGCACATTAGTGATGTAGCGGAGGTAGATGGCCAGTGCCAGAGGCCAGGGTGGCTTCTCAGAGGAAAAGGAAGCAGTAGTGTGAGCAGGGGCTGGGTAGCATATCCCCCAACCCCCTTCTGGGCCCTTGCTGTGCTGTCCAGGGACAAGAACAGACAGCCCAGGGCTGGTTCATGGTGCCGAGAGGTTGTAGGTGGACTAGAAGGAGGCCTCGTGGGAGCAGCAGGGATGCCAGGCCTGGAGGACAGTGCAGGAGCTGTCTGCTGCTTGTCCCCTCCAAGGTAGCTAGGACTTGCTCCTTTTTGATCACATTGTTACAGGTTGCTACTTAGGCACTGTGAGCCTGTTTACTTACACGTGGAGCATAGAACCCTGTCTTTGAGGGTTCAATGGGACCCTGGCTGGAGAGGGTGGTTAAGGAACCCCAGCTCTGCCCCAGAGATCACTCTGGTCTCACACACCCTGTCCCCTAGCCCCAGACTTGGCCTGGCTGGTGGAAGGAGGAGAGCTCATCCATACCCTAACCCAGACTGGGAGGAGCTGGGTGGGCCAGGTCTGGCCACCTCAGCCCTTTCCTTAGCCTCAAGGAGCCACTTAGCCCCCTCAGCCTCTCCTGCCCACCTCACCTACCTGAGCCATGGAAGCACAGGTCCGGGGCAGCCAGGAGGTCTGAGGGGCAGAACCAAAACCAGCTCCTGGTAGTGTAGTGGTACAGGATTAGGGATCCAGCATTGGGGAGGTGCTCACCTGAGGGTGGCGACCTGGGAAATCATGGTTCCCCAAGGCTGGGGAGGGGTGGGCATGGGGGTACCCTTCTCGCCGAATGGCCCCAAGTCAGGCTCTGCACCTCTGTGGGTCCCCAGTCCTGGCGGCAACCATAGGAAGCTGGGGCTTTGCCCTGGGCCCTCTTCCTCCTAATGGGAATTCCCAGACTTTCCCAGTCTTCCTGCTTCTGATAGTTTCCAGTATGCTTTCTTGCCAGAGCTGGCACAGATTGGGACAGTATATAAACAAGTGTAGGTACAGGCAAATTCCAGAGGCCCTGAGACCACATGTGGGGACAGAACCCTCTGTGGTCTTTGTAGTAGGCCTTCAGTTGAACCACTTACTATGCACTGCAATTTCTCTAGTGTCTGCCCTCAGATAGGCAAACCAAGAACTTGTACCTGTCAGGACCTGGGCAAGTGTCGGCATGGGGGAGGCAGACATGAGACAGTCTGGCTCCACCCCTGCTTCAGCACTTACTGCCTGTGTGACCCCTACCAGAGACTTTCCCCAACCCCACTTCACCCAGTTTGAAACAAGAATGTCGTCTCTCTAGGAGGATGGTCACACCTGGGCAGTGTCCTTCTCCTGATAGGGGAGGAGTGGAAGCAGGCAGTGCCTAGCTATCCTCACTGCCACCCAGTGTGGGTACCACCCTTCTTCAACCCCAGTTGCCAGGGAACCACTGGGTCCCTTGCTAACCTGGATTTCTCTATTGATGGGCAGCCTTTGTCTTCCTGCTTGGTGTGGCCACTGCTGAGGGAGGACAGTGTCCAGCTGTGTTTCCAGGCAACCCTCCCTGTGGAGGCTGGAGGGAGGTCCGCAGAGCCTCAGGCCTGGGCCTGGGCAGTAGTACCTGCCTTCCTGCTCACGCTATGCTACCACCGGTTCCCTCATTCCCCTCACTTGGTGGCAGCCCCGCACACCAGCTGAGATGCAAATCCTTTGTTGCCTCTCTCCAGCCTGCTTAACCCTTTAAACTCCTGTAGCTCCTGGGGAAAATACAAGCTTTCCAGCTTGCGGCTGAGGTTTGGCATGACCTGGGCACTACCGACCAATCTCCCCAGACCCCACTCATCTCCTGCTCCTCCTCCGCCACCACCCCAGAGGCTTAGCATGGCCGATCTGAACACCCGGCTCTGCACCAGACACTGCACCTAACTAAGTACAAAAGCAAACTCTGAGTGGTGTATGATGGTGCACACCTGTAATTCCAGAACTCTGGGAGGCTAAGGCAGGAGGATCACAAGTTTGAACCCAGCCTGGGCAACTTAGCAAGACCCTATTTTAAAAAGTTTTTTAAAGGTCTGTAGCTCGGTGCAGAGGCTCTGGATTCAATTCCTAGTACTACCAGAGAGACAGAGACAGAGACACAAATAATATATGAATAAGTCTCACTTGAAGAATAGCAAATACTTACTGAGGGCTTACTGTGTTACTGTGTCAATTCTCTTTAGATGAATTAATGTCAGTTCTCTCATTTTGCCCTCACCACAGCAGGGCACTCCACAGCCACAGTCAGCGACGAGCAGAGCAGGGAGGCTTGTGCTCCCTTGGCCTAGAGCCTCAGATCCAGTTTCAAACCCAGGCCTTTCTAAGCCCAGCTCTGGGCTCCTTCACCAGCAGCCTGCTGTCTGGCCCTCCCTCCCCTGGCATTGCTGGCCTATCTCTTGATGACACCTTTTCTGCTTCCTGTCCCCACGGCAGCACATACTCCCCCGGCTTGGCACTGGCACCACTCAGGGTAGGGAAGGGGCTGGGTAAACAGGGTGTTGAATGCTGATGGGGAGACTTCCTGGAGGAAGTGACTTTGAGCTGAGCTCGAGAGGAAGAATAGGTGATGGCCAAGCGATGGGCGGGGTTTCTGAGCAGAGGAAACTGCAGGTAGTGTGCTCTGAAGGAAGCTGAAGTGGCTGGGGCAGCTTGTGTATGTGTGGAGGCCTGCAGGGCGCATCCTGGGGTGGTGGGAGTGGGCCCAGGGTGCAGTCTGGCTGCCAGGACACCTAGGCTGCAGGGTGGGGAGCTGTGGAAGCCAGGAAAGGAGTGAGCCGGCAGGAGAGGTGGCAGGGCCCTGGGAGTTCCCTGGAGTGTACTGGAGGGGAGGGGCGTGGCAGGGGCCCGGGTCACCCCCGGGCTTTAGTTCTGGGAAAAGGGAAGCTGCCTGAGGCCTGGGCAGGGGCACAGCTTCCTCCAGAGAGGCCTCGGGCTGCTCCTCTCGGGGCGTCTTGGGGTCAGGCTTTCACCATCGCTTGGGGGCCTGGTCATGACTTTGCTAGCTGGCTTTTACCCAGGGAATTTCTGGTTCTAATTGTTTGGGCGCTGTTTGGGTGCTTTTTCGGAGGGCTGAGTCTGATGAAGCCCTCCTTGACCTTTTGGTCTTGTCAAGCCTGTTTGGTGGAGGCTTCCTGCTCAAGGCCCCGACTGGGCGCTGGGCTTTGTGGTGAATAAAGCAGACATCCCTGCCCTTCCTGCTGTCTGGTGGGGGAGCAACAATAAACAAGTAAGCAGACAAACACTTAATTACAAACCTGCAGCCCTGGAGAAAGGGCCGTTGGGGAGGAAATCCCGTGACCTACTTTGGGCCCATTACCTCATTTAAGCCTCCTGACACCCGGCCTTGCTATAGGAGATAGACACCCGCATCTTGCAGATGAGGAAACTAAACCCCAGGGAGTGAGGTGCTCAGGGCCCAGGGAGTTGGTGGCAGGGGGTTAGGTGGGGCTAAGAGACTTGAGGGAGGAGTGGCCTCTGAGCTGACTTCCTTCTTGGCTAGAACCCCTGGGGCCCACTTCTCCCACCAATGTGGCTGGGGGAGGAGAGCTGCGGGGAGGAGAGCGTTCTTCCTCTCCTCCTTCAGGCTGCAATCTGGCCAGGGGGGAGGGTGGGTGTCACTCGAGTCCATTCTCCACCCTCTGAGTCTCAGTCTCCCAGTCTCTGACAGCTGTCCTTCAGAAAGCCCTCAGGAGGTGCTGAGCTTTGGGTCGTCCCTGACTGCTTGGCCATGTGGACTAGGCACAGTAGGGATGGGACTCCTGGGCCCTGGGCTTCTGTCTGAACTTACTTTGCTGTCCCCTGCAGGGCTGTGGCTTAGACGCTAGAGGCCTGGGGGTGGGGGTCTGAGCAGCCGGTGTGCGGTGCGCTGGCTCTTTTGCCTGACTGTGCAGGTCCACCGAGGGCTCAGTCTGGGTGAGTGTGGGGGCTGGGGCAGCCAGACTAGAGTAAGTGCCAGTTTGGGGTAATTAGAAGGCGCATAATTAGAAGGCGCAAGGGCACTGGGTGGCGAACGTCTGTGAAGTGCCCGAGTGGGCCTCTCAGGCTCTGAGTGTGGGCCTCTGGATCCTTACTTTCCTCCTGGAAGTTTCCAGATCACATGGCTCCTTGCCTGTCTACACATGAGCAGCTGCACAGCTTCTGCTTTTAGCCTCAGCTCTCCCGGCAGGTGACACCCGGGGTCAGGGGTGTTTCTGGGACTCTATAGTTTTGCTTACTTTTCACCCACTGCCTGGGGGCTGGCTGCAGGCCATGGGGAGGGCCTGAGGATTCGGGCTGTGGTCAGGTCTGTGGCTCAGAGCCCTTGAAGGACCAGACCGAATCTCTGGGAAGATGGACTGGGTCGGGGTGCTGAGCAGTGAAACAACATTGTGGGACAGAACCTGCGACTGAATTTGAGGAGGAACAGGTTAGGGATGAGGCAGAGTACCAGCTGTTGGGCACTGACTGTCAGATGTGGCCTTCACATACTCTCCTGGCCTCCCCTGTCCCTGGGTTTCCCCTCGGCCAGCCTGGGGCACAGAGCGAGTGGCTGGCAGCCAGTGACCTGGAGAGTCCCGAGGATGATGTGACTGAGGCCCCTCCCCCTCCCCTGGGTGTAACTCTAGCCTGGGCCGAGCCCAGGTCAGGTGGGCAGATCAGTTTCCTCTGCTCCTTTTCCAGGGGAGAAGTCCTGGCTGCCCACAGGGAGAGGGGCTCTCATGTGACCTGGAACCTGCTACAGGCAGCCTGTCTCCCGCCAGGCTTAGCCTCAGACAGGCTGGGGGCCTGGGCCAGTGTCTGGATTTTCTGAGGCCCACAGGCTACCCTTGAGCTTCAGAGGTAGCCTGTGCTGCCCTGCCGTTCATGAGATCTGCTTCCATCGCACCTCCCTAATGACCTGAAACCCTGGCCTCTGGCAAATACACCCGGGAACTTCCTCGTTCTTCATCAGTCCCCTCTGTTGTCTAATCTGAATCCTGCTTCCTGTTGTCCCAGCCTTGATCATTGACTGGAGACTTACCTGGAAATAGCCAAAGTCTAGGGCCAGGATCGATCACTGATGTTCCACACGTATCATATCCTCACCCTGCTTGATTTCTCAGCACTCCACCTACTGACGGGCACTTTTCTCTCTCTCCCTCTCTGTCTGTCTGTCTCTTTCTTTCAGTCTGACATTTGTGGCTCCTAGGATGGGGTTCCCTGAGGACAGGGCCCTCGTGTGTCTTGTTAATGCCTCATCCTTAGTGCCGAGGGTCGTAGGCACATAGGAGGTGCTGGAGAGTTGAGGGGAGGCTGGATGCTGGCTGCTGTGACCACTCCACCCCCGCAGGTCAGCTGTGGCACTATGCAGGCAGGGATGCAAGTGGACGTGTCCCCACCCTACCCCGAGGACCCAGACCTGGAGACCAGGCCTGTGATGGAGTGTGGGGGAGGGGCGGGGAGAGTAGAAAGCTGTGGGAACCACATTCAGCTTTGGGGAAAGCTAGAGAAGCTTTTGGAAAGAGGTCTTGTGTTGGGCTTTGGTCGTGGTGGTGCAAAAGGTTCTTCCTTGTGCAGAGCGAGCAAGAGTGGAGGCAGAGGATCAGGAGTGGTAGCCACTTGCAGACCTGTGAGAGACCTGGCTGCAGGACCCTGAGAGCTGCAGAGGGAGCAGAGAGGCCAGGGCTGGGGTGCTGCAACCCTCTCAACCTGGCCCTAGACCTCCCCACGCTTCCTTCCTTCCTCCCTCCGAGCTCCCTTGCTGATGCTGCAGGGCACCTGGCTGTTTCTGGGAGGGGAAGGAAGTCCTTCCTCCACAGGGAAGCCTCCTCATCCTGCAGAGCCCTCCGCCTGCCCTGCTGTCCTGGTCCGGCCTGGGAGCCGGTCGCAGACATGCAGCCCCTGGCTTGCATCTGAAGGGGGCAGGGCAAGCCACCCCATGCTCTGCCTGCCCACCAGCACCTTACAAACTCCTTGTCAAGCCCTGTCATGCCAAAGGGGCCTGGGGGCATGGCAGCTGCCTGCCTGTCCCCACTGCCCCCTCAGCCTTCCTGTCTTCTATCCTAGGCCAGTGACGACTCCTGATGATGAAGCCAAGCCCACTATGCTGCCCTCTGTCCTGCCTCTTTGCGGTAAGTTTGGGATGGCCTTGGAGAAGCCAGAAGAACCCTGAACCCCACATGCAGCCCTCCAGGAATTCTGAAGCTGAACTGATCTGGGGTGAGGTGTGGCTTCTCAACTCTCCCTGGGAAGACTTTGAGACTGCAGACCCAGGAAACACCTCCATGTCCCTGCAACATGAGATGTTAACCATGTGGGAAGGCCATGGTGTCCGAGAAAGAGGGACCCGAATTTCCCAACTCATGTCCCCCCAGGCCAGGTGGAGGGGGGAAGGAAGGATTTGGTGATGCTCTAGTCAAGGGGGCATGGCTGACAGCAACGTGCCTGCGGACCGAGACCAGGCGCAAGGTGGCCCGGGACATGGAGGAATTTGGGCCAAAGAGGCCTAGGATTGGAAGCATTTTAGATTGCTGAGGTTAAGATCCCTATTGGTCTAGGGACCCTAGAATGCAGCCAGCACTGAGGGTCAGGCATGAGGCTGAATCAGGCCACCTGCACCTACAGGCTTGTAGCCTCAGGCAGCACCTTGGTGTCTGGCCTGGGATCGTCTTTCTGCTGAAGCCCAGGGAGGGTGAGACTGGGCCTTGGGCAGGAGGCCTCCCAGCTTTAGCAGGTGCAGGCAGCTGGCTCTGGAGATCCCTGGAGCCTCCGTGTGAAGTCCCACCTCTGGGGCAGCTTGGTCTGTGCTGTGACTGGAGCCCCCCCCCCCCAACAAACTGGGCCACATTGGAAGATGGGATAACCCACAGCAGGAGTTCAGTTCACACAGGTGGACAGGGTGGGGAGCAAAGTAGGGAGCTGAGGGAGTACATCATGGAAGGGGCTGGAGGCACCCACTAAAAAGACCCTTTTCAACGTGGCACATCATTTGGGTACAGGGGTGTGACTGGGGTGACCTTGCCGCAGGGGATGGTCACAGAGGAGGATGTGGTCTCAGAGGCTCAACCCAGGGCTCAGAATAGTAAGTACCAGCTGTAGACTTGGCTCCAGGGAGGATAAACAGAGGCTGGCTAATGACATACCCAGCTGTGATGGGGGTGGGGGTGGCAGGAAGAGGGACAGAATGTGAGTGAGGAATTTGGAAGCATTTCCTCATTATCTACTTGGTCAGCCGGAAGGGGCGTAACTCAGAGACCCAAGGGTTTGAGGTCCTGACCCCTTTTTACCTGGTTCATTCTAGAAGCAGGGATGATTCTCTCCTTACCCAGGCACTGGTTATGTTTGGGACAGGGCAGGTTTTCTTTGCATTATGAGGGATCGAGGTTAGAAGAGTGTCCCTGAAGCCTGAGGGGGGTGCAGGAGGGCCCTGGGTGGTCAGCAGTCACCACACTCAGGGCATCAGGAAGTAGGCACTGGACAGATGACCCCAAAGACCCTACACCTCACATTTTCTATCCTTCAACATGCTTCTCCTGCCTACAATTCTTTCAGCTGCTGTCCGGGACTCTGGCCACTCCAACGTCAACTACCCCTTGGCAGTGCCCGCCTGGGGAGGAGCCTGATCCGGTGAGCACTGCGCTGCCCATCTGCCCTGTCCTGGGAGGACTCCTGGGGACCAGCAGTGGAGTCCCAGGCCTGACTTCTCCAGAGACCTCTGCTCTGGCTCCTGGCCTTGTTGTCACCCTTTCTCTTGCACAGGAGCTGGGCCAGGGCACACCATGCAGGTCCTGCCCCCCAGGCACCTTCTCAGCCTCCTGGGGCTCCAGCCCATGCCAGCCCCATGACCGCTGCAGCCTTCGAAGGAGGCTGGAGGCCCAGGCTGGCACCGCAATTCAAGATGCGCTGTGTGGAGGCTGCCAGCCTGGGTGAGCACGGGTGGGAAGTGGGAGGTTCATGCCTGTGGGGCCTGGGCCTCCAGCCTCATTTCACACTGCGCAGGCTTCAGTCTGCCCCTCCATAAAATAGGATGGGGCAGGACCATCGAGGGTACGGGAAGGCATCCAGACTCTTACAGATAGTTTTTTGGAGAAACTTCTGGACTTCAGTGACATCTCCCTTCTCTGCAGGTGGTTTGAGCCTAGGGGGGTCCCCCCTATTCCATGCCAGCCATGCTCCTGGGCACCTCTCAGTACTCACAGCTGTGATGGTGAGTGGCAGATGGGAGGTGTGGGAAGGGTCCCCTGAGTTGAACCTGTGGTCACTGGAACACCTTGTTTCTGAGTGGCAGGCCATCCAGCAGATGGCAACCAGTTAGGGGGTTGGGGTTCACATCCATGAGACCTCTGCAGCACATGCACCCTGACAGATATGCGCATGTCCACATGGCCCCTCTCACACTGAGCCCCACACCTTGGAAGCAGCGGGTTCACAGACCAGGCCATGGGGTTATGGGATGTCCCTGGGCCCGGAAATGTGCCACGTTCTTGGGTGCACATTCCTCTCACACAAACCTGAAGGTCTCATGATAACTGATCCAGTGGCCGAAGCAGGAGGAAAGGAAGGGCCCTGAGCTGGCCTTTGCTGCCTGAGGTGGCCAGCAGAGGTTGCCCAGGCACATCAGTTCTTCCTCCACCTCCACTAATGGGGTGCAGGGCCTCTGCCTCTCTGTAAGTGTCCGTTCTCTCTACCTCGGTCTTGCCTCTATCCATCATGGTGCTCTAGAGTCGGGGCGGCGGGCCCGACGTGGTGTGGAGGTGGCAGCAGGAGCTGGTGGTGGCAGCGGCAGTGAGATGAGGCAGCCTGGAAATGGCACCCGAGCAGGCGGTCCTGAAGAGACAGCTACCCAGTACGCGGTGATTGCCATTGTGCCCATCTTCTGCCTCATGGGGCTCCTGGGCATCCTGGTGTGCAACCTGCTCAAGCGGAAGGGCTACCACTGCACAGCCCACAAGGAGGTCGGGCCCACCCCAGGCAGTGGAAGCAGCGGTGAGGCCCGCCCTGGGGTCCAGGTGGGAGGACTGGCTGGCCCAAACCAGCATGGGGGCTGCCAGAGGGAAACTCCTGGCTGGGGTCCAATGGGAGTGGCCTGCAGGTGCTGCTGCTGCATAGGAGCCTTAGAGGAGACAGTCACAGCCTGACAGTGTGGGGAAGGTGAGGGACTGAGGTGGGGATCATGGGCAGAGCAGAGGCAGGACAGCTGGTCAAGTGGCAGCAGTGGAATTTCTATCCTGGGTAAAGCCCTCCCTGCCTAGCTGTGGGTTCTCCCTGAGGGCTACAGTCGTACGTGTGATTGAAAGGCTGGATGGCCTTTCAGGTACCACAGGGACCTCTGACCTCTGACCTCTGACCTGGAACTGGAGGAATGCCCTGCAGCAGGAAGGCTGGCAGGGCAGCTGTCCGGGGCGGCGGGCACGACCGCGGGGCTCAGGTTGCAGCTGCAGGCTAGGGTTTGAGTTACAAAAGTCCTGGAACTGGAGGAGAGGAATGTTCTTCCATCCCGGCCCCAGGGCCTCAGGGCCCCAGGCCCTTTTCCTCCCCACCAGACCAATGTCCTGGAAGCACTGGGGACCCCACATGCATATACACTGCCCTGGGCCCCTAGAATTCTTCCAGCCAATTCCAGGGTGAGGTGGCACCTTCAGTGCCAGTTTCCGAGGCTGCCTGGAACAGGCAGGGCTCCTTCCAACTCCTGACGCTGAAGTCTGGAGAGGGGAATAGGAAGGGGCAGGCAGGCGGCAACTCAGGGCTGGTTTGTCTTGGGACAGTACTTGTTTTCCTAGCCTAGTGACTTTAACTGCCAGCTGCTTCCCAGGTACAAGTTCTGGGACATCCTGGTGCTGGGCTCAGGATGGGGTCACAGTCGTCCATTCCCACACCTTGAAGTTTGGGCCCAGAGTTGACCAGTGGCCCTCAGTTAAATAGTTCAGGGTGGTATGCAGGGCGGTAATGGACTTGGAAGGGCAGTGTATTGTAGATGTTGGAAGTGCTCCCTAAGGCTGAGGTGGGGCAGGGCCATCCCAGAAGGGGCTGACACAGTCTCTGCCCGCCACAGTCTGCAGTGACTGTGGAGTTTAGATGGCCCTGAAACCCAGGGGTGATCTGGATGGTAAAGGTGACAGTGAGTGGCAGCCATTGCACACACACACACACCCACCCCCTCCTGCAGCTGAGGAAGGCCTGGGGCGCCCTCTGCTGGCAGATCCTGGTGTAGTTTGGAAGCCCAGAGTCCTCCCACTCCCTTCCCTAAAATCATGGTCCTCTGCTTTTCCCCAGGGATCAACCCTGCCTACCGCACT
>RJWM01037507.1:0-17390 GCA_004363535.1 Dasyprocta punctata | reverse complement strand
AACAGTGAAAAAATTGCAGAAAGCTAAAGCTAGTTCTTTCAAGATTCTGTGCAGCTGTTTTCTGCAATTCTCAAACATTCTTGATATAAATGTGTTTCCAAAGGTATCAGTTTTTAGAAGTAAAAATTACTGCAGTAATGCTCTTAACCTGAATCTAAATAGATATTCTCATATCATATCTTAAAGAGAATGACTCACCAAAGAGGCCACTTGAGTGAGCCAAACTGTCACTGAATTCATGTCAGGGGATTTCCCCCACTCATTAACACCACATGACACAAAAAGGTAGCTAAAAATTTGAGAAGACTTTAACCATGCCCAAAGGTGGCCTCTTTCAAGGAAATGTGTTTATGTGTTGAAGAGATTAGCAGGAGGTGAGTATGAAAATTTTCGTAACAAGCAACACACTTCCAAAGACAGATCTAAAACACTAATCCTACAGAGAGCAGCAAGAGGGTCTCTCTCTCTCTCTCTGTCTCTCTCTCTGTCTCTGTCTCTCTCTCAACCTCTCCCTCTCTCTCTCTCTGTCTCTGTCTCTCTCTCAACCTCTCTCTCTCTCTCTTTCTCTCTCTCTCGGCTTTGGATGGCATTAAAATGAGGTCAATATATTTCAAGTAAATAAATCATCTTGGAACTCAATATTGATTTGAAATCTCTTAAAACATAGCAACATACAACCCATCCAGGTATGATTTGCAAAGACTCTCGATTAAAAATGGAAATATAGATAGCTTGCAGCAGGCAAATCCCTCCAGTTCATTGTGTGACTTGTTACACCTTCTTAGATTTGGGACATAATCTGTTCTGTAGCGTAGGGACTTGTGTACATTTCATTACTATTAGAAATTCAACCAGCAGGTTGAAACTTTGAACAAATACTTCAAGTCTCCTGGAAGAAATGAATCACCTGAAAGTACAGTGTCAGTTTCATAACACAGGCAACCCCCAGCTTAGAAACGCACTGCATTTCACAAGTGCATTGGAAAGCCAATGGTTTAGTATTCAGGATGCATTTTCCAATAGAAACAGATTCATACGTTATGACTGGTTCTTAAATCAGAAAAAAAGAAGCCTAGTTAACTCATAATGAGCCAAGAGAAAGTGTTAAAACTATGGCAGCATTTTTGTAAATAAATCACTGGACTCCTTTTGATATTGTAATTGGAGAGAAATGCATTTGTCTTTAGTTTGGAGGAGTGAAAGCTGCCCTCCCACCCCACTCCCCGACAAGACACTCAGCATCAGGAAGGCAGCAAATACA
Organism: Dasyprocta punctata; assembly: GCA_004363535.1. Classification (NCBI taxonomy): domain Eukaryota; kingdom Metazoa; phylum Chordata; class Mammalia; order Rodentia; family Dasyproctidae; genus Dasyprocta; species Dasyprocta punctata. The sequence continues at coordinate 16,129 of RJWM01037507.1, read as the reverse complement.
CCTGGATATTAAACATTTGCTAACTCTTGGTAACTGTGACTATAGAAAGAAAGGCATTTTTTTCTTTTTATTAGTCATCACCCATCATTTTGAATCAAGTAGAAACACCCTTGTCTATCTGACCAGTCATTATGACTTTGAACCATTTAATTTCTCTGTGCCCCAGAGGTTATGGTGAAAATTAGAAAGATTATTTTTCTCCAGTGGGTATTTGTTCTCCATTTCGTCCAGACTCTCTTCCTCTTTCAGATGCCCTCTGATTTTAATTGGAGAATATTCTCTTTCAACCTAACTTTTTCTCTATTCTGTGGATGGTACTGTATCCTCAATCCTCAGGTAGACCACAAAACCTTTAGAGGTGGCTTCAGGGTGATTTCAGAGTGAATATTTCGAGATTGGACCACCAACCTGAGTAGGTCCAGGAAGAGTTTATTAGGATGTTTTTCCTGGAATTCTAAGGCAGAAGTGCTTTGCTCTGCAGAGTCTGAATCTGGAAAGACATGGCTTTACAGACAGAAACATTCCAGTCATCTTAGTGGGGACATGTAGGGGACATTTGGGAAATGTCTGGAAACATTTCTGGTTGTCAAAACTCTGGGAGCAGTGTTCTTCCCATCTGATGAACAGGGACCAAAGATGTTCCCTCAATGACAAAACAACAGTCTGCACAAGAGCAAAATAATATTCCATCCCGAAGTGTCAGTAGTACTGAGGTTCAGAAACCCTGCTCTCGCCATGTGGTTATATCAAACAACATCGAAGAACCAGAGCTAAGGGAAGAGGAAAGATTGACTGCTGGTGATACTGTTTGAATCCTAGATTAACTGATCACTTACTCCATTCTTCTATGATTCATACCTAAAATAATATTAACTGATGCAATTAGTATAGGACACAATATCTGACCCTCAATAAACTGATGTAAGAACCACGTTTAAGGGACCCCAAAACCACAAAGACCCAAGAATCAGGCACTATCTTCAAAAATTACATGAGATGGGGAGACCATAACTTCAAGCCCAGCCTGGGCAACTTAGCAAAACCCTGTTTTAAAACAAAAAACAAAATACAATGAGCAGGGAGACAGCTCAGTGTGAAGGACTTGGGTTCAATCCCCGGAACTGAAAAATCCCAAAACAAAAAAACAAAAAACTTACATATTTTTGCATCAAAGAGCACATATCTGTGCCCTCTGCTGTGCTCCTGATGCATTCTACTTTTTTTACTTGTGCCTGTGGGAGCACAGATTCAGAAAATTGTGCCATTTGCGTCCAGAATTTGCAATTTTTTCTGGTTTACACGACTGAGAATTATATATATGTATATTATAGACTGGAAAAAAGAAAAAAAAAGGTGCAAGATTCCTACAAAATCATTGAGTCTTTTTTTAAGAATGACTACCAATTTGTCCATGAAACCCAGAATGACAATTTATTAAAAATACTTTTTAAATGATATCTAGGAGTAAAAAAATGTTATCTCGTTTGTATTCCATATTTTTTCTCTTTGCTTCTTGTGTTTTTAGATTATATCACAAAAGAACATGGTATCCTAAACTTAGTCACATGACAGGTTAAAGATCTTTTTCTTTGTTTTCAACATTACCAACTCCTCCAAACATGGTTAAAACATTTATTTGGCCATATGAGTTGGCCATTTGACTGATGTAAAATAATTATGACATTTCTTGACTTTGCAGTTCTATAGCTTGAAGGGTAGGGGTTTCACAGAATTTCCACTGTCTGAACAGTTTGTGCATTTTCCTTTCTCTGTAAGACACAAATATATTATACTAAGATATATTATATAAATGAGACCATTATTCAAAACGAGAATCCACTCTACTAACAGCATCACTATTTGTAGCATATAAGACTAAATAAATGTCTCCCATGAGTGACTAAATGCAAAATAAAAAGTAACCACTCAACTTTAATAGTTTAAAAAATGCTATTAAACATAATGGCTTCTTGACATTCAAGTAGCACTATGTTTTAAGTGATCTTCATTTTTTAAGAACTACTTTATTTTCATTTTAAATATTGATGGCAAATCAAGTTCTGCAGAGCAGGGGATCATTGGAGGAAGCTCTCCTAAGAAAATAAATTACCTTGGACTCTGAAGTTCCAAGGTGCTATTGTTTTTATTTTGCTTTTGTTGGATTTTTTTTTGTTTTGTTTTCTCCTGAAGCTATGTAATAAAATTATGTAAATGAACAACTTTAAAAACTGAAAGAGCAATTTTATTTCTCAAGATTTTCTTTAGTGTCCTCAGGTATCTAGTTCAGAACTCTTCTGTAACTTCCTGGTTGATCTTCAAGGGTGGCTCTGATGTCCATCAAGGATATGTGAAGAAGATAGCCCAATAGGTCCAGCATAAACTTTGAAGCACATGAATGGGATGGGACAAACAGAGCAAGGGGGAGAATGATATGAAGTCTTCAAAAGGCATAGGTATCCCAGGTTAGCACTAAAGTCAAAGAAAAAAAAAAATCTTCAGGGAGCTAGTAACTGGACCCAGGTCTGATGTTAGCCTAGGATTATTTGGAGGACACCTTCAAGGTCTTTCTCTGATCCCACTCCAGTTCATGAGGTTAGAAATAAACTCCTAGGAATAGTGTATATGAGGTTGCCATTTTTTGTACCCTAAAAAAATAGTGGCACATTCATATATGCTCTGCCGAGACTCAGACATGAGCATAGATCCAGAATCAGCAGCAGGGTGAGCTGACTATCGACTGATGTTGAAGCAAAGGTCTCAATTCCTGTATGCTAGACCCTCTGCTCTCTCAGCTCAGGGTCTGCACCCGTCTCATTCCCTGCAGTGAAGTACGACACACTGCCCAGTTCCTAGGAGGGTGCCGGCACATGTCAGAAACACAACCCATCAGTCACTTCCTGGAGGGAAAAAAAAAGAAAACCAAAACACCTAATTGAGGAACCTTTCTGGATTTCCTTACTCCAAAGATGGAGAGGGAGAAATACATTATTTCTCTGGTGTCTTATAACCTTGTGAATCTATAAATATGCCTCCTTATGATTTGAGTTTAGCAATAACAATTTGCAGCTATCTGTCCAATCAACAACTTGTCATATATATATATAGACAGATAGATAGATAGATAGATGTAATTATTTAGAAAAATTGAAAACACAAAGATGCTACCTTGATTAAGCAGTGGTACCTTGGTTCATGTGTTTGACTCTCTCCATGATTGTAGTTGCCAACAGAACACGCTAAGAACTGAATCAAATTTCCCCATAAGGTCTCCATTGAACCTAACCAGTAAATTTGATTCGGTTTTTATTCAACTCAAATTGCAACCAGAACTGTGGATAGAATCAAGCTGGTGAACCACAGTACCACTGTATTTCAGCCATGTTTAGAATGAACACCAAAGTAATCCCATAGTACCACCAAAGAAAGCCACATTCCCAGTACCATCTAGCTAGGGATATTCCCATCCTGTTGTGGTCAAACTTTCATTCTCAGCTCACTAAACAGCTCATATTTGATATTATGCAATAGGAAAAAGAATCATCAGACCATAGAACTCCACAGAGAACAGTCTCCATTGTCAGGAATGAGAGCAGAGTACCATGAATGAAGAGTCAAAACTGCCAGAGCCTGAACTCCTATAGGACAGTGACCTCCTAATTGGACCACAGTGTTCTCCTTTGCAATATGGTAGAAGTTCTTACCCCACTGAGTTGTGAAAACAAAATGAAATGATGTATGTGCAGTGCATGTCCACAGCTAATAATAAATAGTAGCAATTATTATTGTTTAAAGTCACTTCACTTACTATGACATGGAAAGAAAGAAATGATTTAAGAGACAAAAGTCTCATGACCTGTCTTTGGAAGATGGGAAAGTGAAAGATCTGAGAAGGAGACTGACTTTAGAATTGGAAAATCTAAATACCTCATCTACTTATACAGTATATGATCCTGGGCCAGTCACGCCATTTCTCGGAACCTAGCTGACTCGTTTGTAAAACATGATTAATCATGAGCTCCTAGGAAGCACTCTGTAAATTCTAAAGCACCAGTCAAATGGTACCAATATCATTATTACAGCAGACAAAGTCACTCAAGGACACAGTACTAACAGGAATAACACAGGCTTACAAAGTCATGGTGTGACCGTGAACAAGTGGGAAGCCATAGCTGAGGATTTGCAGCACTGACATTCCTAAACTAGAGGGACAGTGACCATTTTCTAAAAGTTTAACCTCTCTTTTTTTCAATTAGGAAGCAAGAACAAAACAAAAACAAAAACAAAAACAGCAGAATTAGAATTGCAACCAGCTGAGATGCTATCAGTCTAACCAGGGCCAGGTGGAGAAAGCTTAATTTGTTTATACTACACTATATTCAGAATTATTTACTTCGATGCAGCCATCGCTATCTCTGGCTTCTAAAGAAGCTTTTTTCTATGATTCCAAAGCATTTTATGTCCATACATAGGTTTAAGAAAGTCACATCTAAAACAAAGCTTCAAGAGAAAAAAAATTCATTGTAAGCACGTTTAAACCAACACACTGAAATGTGTGGGGGAAAACAAGCTCTCGTGTAAACACTGAGTGTATCAAAGGCCACCCCTGGGTTTGTTAGGACATCTTCTTCAGAGATGTCAATATTGTCAGAGTTCCCAAGAATCCACAAATCACTATTCACAAACCAATCCCCACCAGTTTTGACAAATACTGACATTCCTTAGCAAACCAGAGTGAGATGTGGGACACTTTGCAGGGGATGAATGACAAGTTGGGAGGAGTTGATAGTCCACTGTGGGGGCAGCTGAGGATCATAAAGCCTAGCCGGTCATTAATCTCCTGGAAAAGCCCAGGACCAAGGTCAGTATTGCTATTATAAACTAAAGGCAAAAAGAAAAAAGATAGAAGAAGGCACGTAGGTCTTTTTTATTGGTTATACAGTTTCAATTGGCACATATTGAGCATTTCTAGAGATTTAATTAAGCAATCAGATTGCTTGAGTGGTCTCAATATTCAGTGCTTTTTATAGAGTTCTTTAATGACTATGCATAGAATTATTCTGGATACTTTATGGACCATAGCAAGTGAAGCTTTATGTCTTCCAAGAATACAGTGAACATTTCTCCTACCACTTCAGCTAACACAAAAGTGGTGGTTGTTGCTATTGCCATTGTTGTTGTTGTGGGGAAATTTTAGAGTCATGGCTGAAGAGTATAGTCAAAAAATTAGAGGAAAGATAATTTACTTAAACCAAAAAGTATTTGATTTGCTTGTACATGATTCAATGCAATGAAATTTCAGTGATTCTCTATGGTGAATTATACCAGTGTCTAATTAAATAAGAAGAGACAACACTTTCAGTACTATATTCATACATTTATTTATTTATTCTCTAAGTCATATAAATAGTTTTTTTTAGAATCAGGAATAGAGAAGTAAACAGGATCTATAAGATCTGTGTCCATGTGAAGAACAGCCCAAGACTGTGATTAAAATGCTTGGGATCTTGGACAAATTGCTTACCTTTGTGTGCCTTAGATGCTTCATTTCTATTTATTTATTTTTATTTTAAAGAGAAAAAAATAAAAATAAAGCAGAGTTTCAAAACAGGCTAGTAGGAGAGCAACAATAATTAATACAATGCGTATAGTTATCTTCATAGTTGTTAGAGTACAAGATATAGGCATAGAATATTGTCCAAACTATATAAGGCTCTTTGTTTTTAAAGCGGGGTTAAGATAATTCTCTCCTCACAGGCTCTTGTGAAGATTAAGTAGAAAAATATACATGGAAGCACATAGAACAATGCCCAGCATGTAATATAAACCATACAAGTGTTAGCTATCATTTTTACATTCTTGTGTAATACAGTACAATATGCAAGGGAAAAATCAATAAACAAGATGTTTGTAAAGAGCGATAAAGTGAAACCAAAAATAAACTAAAATAAAATAATGCAATCAGAGCTGGGGTGAGTTTATCAGGAAATTCTTTTCTGAGAAGTAGCATTCTTGCTTAGGCTTGAATATTAGAGTCACTCATGATGAAAACTGGAGGAGAAGCATTCCAGAGAGAGGGATAGCAAATACAATTTCTGTAAAATGCTTATGAATATGTCTAGCCCTGCATGTACCACTGTGGGACTGGCAAAAGTTTAGATATGAACATTCCTAACTAAGAAGGACTTGGATTTTATTTTAAATACAATAAAAACCATTGCAATAGGCAAATGCAACAGATGTCTTATAATTGTTTTCTGTGCTTTAAAGCTGGCTCCGGAGGCTATGAGAAAAATAAACTGAGGGTGAGGAAAGGAGGGCGAAGAGCATTGTCCCAGCCAGTCCAAAGCTGCAGACTGTGTGATAATGGTTCAATCCATGTCACTTCAACTAACTGAATACATCTTTGCTGAGTGCCTTCTGTGTATGAAGACCTGCACTGTGGAGATGTCTTAGTTTATGTAAGGTGCTATAAGCAATACTATGAATCTGTGACTTATAAAGAGCAAACATTTATTTCTATAGTTCTGGAAGTTGGGAAATCCAAGGTCGAAATACCAGCAGATTTGTATCTGGTAAGGAGTGGTTTCTTATAGCCTGCACTTTCTGGCCATCTTGTCACGTGGTAGAAGAGGCAAGGCAGCTCTCTGGGATCTGTTTTATAAGAACTAACTCCATTTAAATGAAGTCTCCACCCTCATGACTTAATCACCTCCCAGAGGACCCCAGCTCCCAACACCATCACCTTGGAGGTTAGGATTTAAACACATGGACCGAGGGAGGGGCACAAATAGTCAAGCTGTAGCTATGGAAAAAAATATAACTACAAATAAAATAGGATCCTAAACTTGAAGGATTTAGATTCGATGGGGATACTGAGAAAGATGATCAGTAAATAGTTTACAAGTCCTGTCAGTCTATTCCCTGAGATTCTCTAAGAATCTGTAATGGAAAATAGCCAAATTTACTTGAGGGAGAAAAGGTCAAGAAAGGCTTCAGCTAGAGAGGAACTTTGAAATGCAAACAAGTGAAGACAGAAATTTTCATCAAGAGTTTACAGTGAACAGGGAAATGAAGGCGTGACCCCACCTGTTGAGTTGGGAACTGCAGGTTGATGAGTGTAGGGGAGATAGCTATCTGAACAGAGTGATAAAAGACCCATCTGGAGAGGTGGGCACAGGTCAGATATAGAAGGGTCTCAGATACCTCGCTAAATGTATTCTCCATCCTGTTGGGCATGCCAGGTACTCTGGGAGTTAGTGAGAGGAATTGTGTTTACAGAGATGGCTCTTGGCAGTCTGCATGAGGGTTAAAATGGGGATATCTGGTAGAAGAAATTAAAAAGGGTAAATAAAAGTCGTAACTAAGACAATAGAGATGGGGAAGGAGAATCAGAAATAGAACAAAGAGACGTTAAGAGAAGAGAATTAGTAAGCTTAACCACCCACCCGATTTGTGACGGATTTCATTACATCTGTACAATGAACAGATGGATTGATGAAAGAATGGATGGATGGATGGTTACCTCCAAGTTTTATCATTTGGTTGATTGGATATTATTTTGATCACCTGATCCTAAAGTTATTTACTACTATGAAAATCATGGAAAAGTGAGTGATGATACATCTAGGAGACAGATATATACACACACAGAGAGAAGGAAGAAAGGAAGGAAGGAGATAGGGAGAGAGAATGAGAGACAGAGGCAGAGACAAAGACAGAGAGAGAGAGAGAGAGAGAGAATTAATGGAGGAAATATAATCCTTCCCTTAACTGGTTCTGAAAAAGCTTCTGTCTGATTTCATGATTTCATTGCATAGGAAAAATGAGCTCCTTTCCCATGTAAGAAAAGGATTCTAATCACCATCATATGACTTCCCAGATACTTGGAAAATAGCAACCAGAAAGCATCTAAAGGAGGTGAAGATGACATGCAAGAGAGATGGCCAAGACGTACTCTACACAGGAGTAGTTCTTCAGACCTTTTATTGTCTTGAGTCCTGTATGAAGTGACTCAAAATAAAAACCATTCGACTATGGACTCCAAAAAAATAACCTAACCCCCTGAAATTATTACTCATTTAAGTGCATTTGACTCTGATTTTCCCATAATAATATTACTATTGTTACACAACATGACTACTTTAGGGGATTCCCTGAAGTTGCAGAGAGTGGAAACGAGAGTGGGTAAAATGGCCCAGACAGATAAGTGAGTCTCCTTTAGTAACAACGAATAAGGTGGGCAAGTTTTGGAGGGAAAATAACCTTTCATTCCTTCATCTTCAGCTTCAGCCAATAAGCATAATAAAGTAATAAGTAGCACCAAAAATAAAACAGCGCAGTATGAGAGGAGAGGTGATCACATTTCCATCTTCACGCTCAGAAGATGAATAGATTGCCCTGAATGAATTCTAAGTTTCCAGTACTCTACATTTCCATGATTCCAAGAGGTTTCATATTTCACTGGATACAAAATTCACAGCATTCCCAGAAAACTCTCATCACATACAAAATTACATCTGCAATTTCTACTTTATTCAGCCTTTATGAAAATGGCTATGTATGTACGATTATGTATCTATGAAGTTTAAGTTTGAACATTCCTACCTTATGAAGATGACTACTGGCATTTAAAAAGAAGATAAACATGTTTATGATCTGATCTGTGATTATATAGTGTTCTAATCTTTTGGGCAATCAAGCTGAGATATTGTGAAAGAACAATTGTTGGACATTTCTTGTATGGAAACAAGTGCAGCGCCCTGAATGAGTACATGCTCCACACATTTGCCAGTGGTCAAAGCATGAGCCACTCTTTCTTCTTTGCATCCATGGGGTTTTGCCTGAATATCTCCTAAATGCTTATTCCACTCTGTCTGGTAATAGAATGATTTGCCTCCATGTATCTAATATCATTAAGATGCTTAAGTGACATGCAACTTTTGCTGCTTCACAGCTCCTGGTACATAATTTACTGTGAGAAAATTCTTCTTCAGTAAGAAAGAGAAGTGGGGCCTCTGCGATTGTCTGCCTGAGATCATGCTCTACACTGATCATGGAGCCCTCTGTGCTGCCATTTCCCTGGGACAGAGAAGACATGCTGTCTGGGGTCTGTAACGGGGACTAGATCTGAAGACAGCTCTTGATCAAACCCCCATCCTTGCCATTCTTGGAGAGAAAATGGGAATATTGTTGTCATTGTCACTGGGTGACTTTCACCTGAGAAAAGATAGTCGGTGCTTTATACAAATGGTTCCAGGTTTCTCTCTCAGTATGAGGACATCGGTGGTGTCTAAAGTCAACACAGCACAGTATTAAATATCCAAAGACTCACATTTGATTCCACCAATGCCATTCAGGGACCCTGGTGAAATCAACATTCTCTCCCACTCACACTAGCCTTGGCCCTTGGTGCATTCTTCCCTAAACTGAAGGGAAAGAACTCAGTCAGAGGCTTTCAAATTTCTCCCTGAGCAGCAGATTCCTCAGCATGTCCCCTAGACACTAGCAAGTCTCCCAGGTTGTATCGCTAGGCCCTTAATTCTTCCCCCATTGGCCTCCTTTTTAAAAAAATTTTTTTGTTTTAAAGAAAAGAAAACAAACAAAACAGAACAAAGCAGATCAGAACACAGCAATTCAAGTAACACAGGATTTCAAAAAAAAGACAAGGAAATCCAGTGGCTACCATAATGTCTCTTATTTTCTTCGAAATAGTTGTCCATACCTTCACACACAATAAATTAAAACAAAACAAAACAAAATAGTACAAAACCAATCAAAACAAATGGATGAGGGCCTCCTGGGCCTTCAAAACCAGACAACAGGAAATCAATAATGACTATCATAATGTCTCTTGTTTTCTTCAAAATAGCTGTCCATACCTTCACACATAATGAAATCAAATAATAGAAAGCAAACTAAAACCAATCAAAACAAAGAATAAAAGCATTATTGGGCTTCAAAACAAGATGATAGGAAATCAGCAATGGCTACCATAGTGTCTCATTTTTTTTCAATGTAGCTGTTCTTACCATTACACAAAATAAAGTCAATTATTGTGAGCTGTTTAGAAGAAGTTCTAGGCATATATAAGCCTATGCATGTACATCTATCCTTTCTGTGTTACAGGGAAAAATGAAACAAAACAAAAGACAAGAAAAACAAGAAACAAGAGTCAAATAAATAGCAATAACAAACAGCCTTAAACAATAACAATATAGGCTTTCAAAATAAGGTGATAGGAACATAACAAAGTTTGTTGTTTTGCATAGTTATCTTCAAAAGTGTTACTCAAATTACCAGACACGCAAAATTGATCAAATCCTACAAATGTGAACTGTTTTGTTCCAAGAACTAATAGAATTAGTAGTACAATCATCTTAGTAAACTTGAATGTATATATACAAACTTATATCTTTTTTCTCTTGCTTTCTTTCTTTTCTCCTTTTCCCTATCTGAGTTGTTTTTCCCTCTTTGAGCAGTTTCTTACCCTTTCACAATATTTATTGAAGGTTTTGTATCTTATTTACTCTTTTAGTTTCTTATACTAGGGAGACGATATGGTATTTACATATGTGAGTTTGATTTATTTCACTTAGGAGTATGGTCTCAAGTCATGTTCATTTACTTATAAAAGTCACAATGCAATCTTTCTTGATAGCTGAGTAGTACTCCATTGTATAAAAATACCACATCATTTTTATCCTCTCCTTGATTGATGGGCACGTGGGTTGTTTCCAAGACTTGGCTATTACAAATTGTGCTGCTATAAACATGGGTGCACATATATCACTGTGCTATGATGCTTTCAATTCTTCTGGGAAAATGCCCGGAAGCAGGATAGCTGGGTCAAATGGAATCTCTAATCCTAGCTTCTTGAGGAATCTCCACACTGACTTCCACAGTGGTTGCACCAGCCTATACTCCCACCAACAGTGCAGAAGAGTTCCTTTTTCCCCACAGCCCGTTCAGTGTTTGTTATCCATTCTTTTTGGGGTGAGATAGAATCTCAGTGTTGTTTTAATTTGCATTTCCGGAATGACCATTGCTGTTGAACATTTTTTTGGTATATTTATTTGCCATTTATATTTCTTCTTCTGAGAAATGTCTATTCATCTCAGATGCCTATTTTTGAATTGAGTCTTTGAATTTTAGGGGCCTGATTTTTTTAATTCTTTATATGTTTTAGATAGAAGTCCTTTGTCTGAGGGACAGTTGGCTAGGATATTTTCCCAAATTGTGGGTTTTCTTTTCACTCTGTTGGAGAGTTCCTTTGACATGCAAAAAGTTTTTAATAAGATGAGATCCAAGTTGTTGATTCTGGGAAGTATTTCCCGTGCAGTTGATTTTTGTTCATGAACTCTCTGCCTATTCCTATGTCGTCAAGAATTTTACCTACTTTTTCTTCCAGCAGATTTTGTGTCTCTGTTTTAATATTCAGATCTTTGATCCATTTTGACTTTAGTGTAGTGCATGGAGATAGACATGGATCTAGTTTTAGTTTATGGCGTGTGGAAAGCCAGTTTTTCCAGCAACACTTATTATAGAGGATATCTTTCTTCCAATGTACATGTTTGGCCCCTTTGCAAAGATGAAGTGGCTGAGTGTGTTTGTAGTTGTGGCTGTATCTTCTAATCTATTCCATCGATCTTCAGGTCTGTTTTGATTCCAGTACCATGCTGATTTTATCACAGTGGTTTTGTAATATAATTTCAAGTCCAGTTGTGATGCCTTCTGTCTTACCTTTGTGGCCCAGAATTACCTAGGTCTCTTCTGATTCCAGATGAATTTTAGGGATTATTTCTCTAGCTCTGTGAGGTACAGAAGTGGTATTTTGGGTGGAATTGCATTAATTCTGTATAACAATTTTGGGAAAATTGCCATTTTCACAGTGTTTGTTCTTCCTATCCATGAACAGGGAATATCTTTCCATTTTCTGAAATCCTCTTCGATTTCCTTTTTCAAGTAATGTAATTTTCACTGTATAGATCTTTTACTCCCTTTGTTAGATCGATTCCTAAGTATTTCACTTTTTTGGATGCTATAGTGAAGGTGGGGTTTCCCTTATTTTTCTCTCAGTGGGTTTGTTGTTTATGTACAAGAATGCTATTGATTTTTGAGTGTTGACCTTGTATTAGCTATGTTACTGAATTTGATTATTACATCTAGAAGCCTTTCAATGGAGTTTTGGGGGTCTCCTATGTAGAGTATCATATCATCTGCAAATAATGATAATTTAACTTCTTCCTTTCCTATACTTATTCCTTTTTATTTCTCTCTCTTGTCTAATTGCTCTGGCTAATGTTTCCAGAACTATATTAAATAGGAGTGGTGATTATGGACATGCTTGTTTTGTTCCTGATTTTAGGTTGAAAAGTTTTCAGTTTTTGTCCATTTAGAAAGATGTTGGTTGTTAGCTTAATATATATGGCTTTTATCAGGTTGAGGTAGAGACCATCTATTCTGATTTTCTGTAGGTTTTTTATCAGGAATGAGTGTTGGATTTTGTCGAAAGCTTTTTCTGCATCTATTGAGATGATCATCTGATTCTTGTCTTTGGCTCTGTTGATACGGTGTATTACAGTTACTGATTTGCGTATGTTGAACCACCCCTGGATTCCTAGGATGAATCCCACTTGATCATGGTGTATAATCTTCCTAATGACTTGTTGTATTCTATTGGCCAGTATTTTATTGAGGATTTTTGCATCTATGTTCATTAGCGAGATTGGCCTGTAATTTTCATTTTTGGTTGGGTCTTTCTCTAGTTTTGGTATTAGAGTAATACTTGATTCCAGGAATGAGTTAGGGAGACTTGCTTCGCTTTCAGTTTCATTGAAGAGTTGAGGAGTTTTGGCTTTAAATCTTCCCTAAATTTCTTCTAGAATTCAGCCATGAATCCATCAGGACCTGGGATTTTCTTTGTTGGTAAAGTTCTAATTACATTTTCAATTTCATTAACTGAAATTGGGTTATTCGCAGTTTTACATCTTCTTGATTCAGCTTTGGTAATTCATACGTTTCTAGGAATCTGTCCATTTCTTCTGTGTCATCAAACCTATGGGAGTAAAAGTTTTTGAAGTAGGTATTGATGATCTTCTGTATTTCCACAGGGTCTGTAGTGATTTCACCCTTTTCATTTCATATTGCATGGATTTGAGTTTTTTATTTCCTCTTTTTGATAAGGTTGGCTAGGGGTTTATCAATTTTATTTGTTCTTTCAAAAAACCAACTGTTTGATTCATTAATTCTTTGTATTGTTTTCTTAGTTTCAATTGCACTAATTTCTACTCTAATCTTTATAATTTCCTCCCTTCTTTGGGCTTTGGACTTAACTTGCTCTTCTTTTTCTATAAGTTTAAGATGCAGCATTAGGTTGTTTTCATGTGTTCTTTCCATTTTTCTGATGTGTGACTTTAATGCTATAAATTTCCCTCTGAGGACTGTTTTCATTGTATCTCACAGGTTCCAGTAATTTGTATTTGCATTTTCATTTGATTGCAGATACTGTTTAATTTCTTCTTTAATTTCTTCTTTGACCCATTGATTGTTTAGGAGAGTGTTATTTAATTTCCATGTGTTTATGGGTTTCTTTTGGGGATTTTTGTCATTAATTTCCAATTTTATTGTGCTATGTTCAGATAATATGTATTGATTTATTTCAATTCCTTTGCGTTTACGAAAGTATGCTCTGTGGGCTAGTATATGGTCTATTTTAGAGAATGACCCATGTGCAACTGAGAAGAATGTGTATTCTGTTGTTGTTGGGTGGAACACTTGGTACACATCTACACAGGCTCTTTTGTTCACAAGTTTGATTCATTTGTGCTATTTCTTTCCTGATTTTTTGTTTGGTTGATCTGTCTCTTTGTGAAAATGGGATGTTAAGGTCCCCCATTATAAATGTATTATTGTTCATTTGGTTTTTCATGTCCATTAAGATTTGTCTTACATAGTTTGGTCCTCCCAAATTTGGTACATATATATTTATGATCATAATCTCTTCCTCTTCAAGTTTTCCCCTAACAAGTATGTAGTGACCTTCTTTATCTCTTTTGATCATCCTTGGTTTGAAGTTCACATTGTCTGCAAACAAAATAGCTACCCATGCTTTTTTTCTGGGTTCCTGTTGCATGGAGTATTGTTTTCCATCCTTTGATTTTTTTGTCTGTGAATTTCCTTTTGAGTTAAATGTGTTTCTTATACACAGCATATTGTTGGATTTTGTTGCTTAACCCACTCTTCAGTCTGTTTCTTTTTATTGGTAAGTTGAGACCATTTACATTGATTGATATAGCTGATATGTACTGACTTATCCCTGTCATGTTATCTTTTTGTTATTGGTTTTCTACTTTTTCTGTTTAACTTTTTGCCTGCTTAGTGGTTTTCTTCTGTTGTTGTTTAGGATTGTAGTTATCTTTGTCCTTTTCTAGAGTATCTTTCAGGACTCTAGTGTTGATTTTGTGGCCATGAATTTCTTCAGTTGTTCTTTGTCTGGAAGTATCTTATTTCTCCATCAATTTTTAAAGATAGTTTTCCAGGATACATCTATCTGAGTTGAAAGTTGTTTCTTTCAGGATTTGAAATACCTTACTCCAAGCTCTTCTTGGCTTGAATGTTTGTGTTGAGAAGTCTGCTGTAATTCTGATAGGTTCTCCTTTGTAGGTGATCTGTTTCTTTTCTCTGACAGCTTTTAGTATTGTGTTCTTGTGCTGAATTTCTGATAATCCTAATTATTATATGTCTGGGTAAAGATTTATTTTGGTTATTTTTAATTGGAGTTCTGTATGCCTCACTTACCTGTATATCAGATTCTTTTCCCATGTTTGGAAAATTTTCTGCTATTATTTCTGCAAATAGTCTTCGCAGGTCATTTGTATTGACCCCTGCTTTCTCACTGACACCTATCAATCTTATATTGTTTCTCTTGGTATCATCTTGCAGCTGTTGAATTGTTGTTTCCTGGTTCCTTGCTATTTTTAAGAGATCTTTCCTTTCGTGATTGTAGGCTTCCATGCTGTCTTCAAGGTCTGAGAGTCTGTCTTCAGCTTCATTCAAGCAGTTTTGCCAACTTCCAATGGAATTTTTTATTTCCTGAATATCCCTTTGAATCTGTTTTATGCATTCTAATTCTGTCTTATAATTCTGTCATATTGTTCATTCAAAGTTTCCATCATTTTCTTGATGTTCTTTACGTACACAAAGCATTTCTTTCATAACGTTTGTCATTTCATTTTTACCTGAGAGACTATTTCTGATCTGATTTCCTCTATAGCTTCATGGGGTTGTTTCTTTACTTTAGTTGCTATCATTTCAGAAAGTTCAGTTGTGTGATTTCCAGTGTCTTCCATTCCAGTGTCTGTTGGGTTTATTCTCAGTGTACTGGAGGACTGAGGCTGCATCTTGCTCTTTTACTTTGTCATTTTCCTCTGGGACCTGTGTGGCTGGCCAGGCAGCCTCCTGAGGGATTGTACTGGATTGCTGTGCTGGGTAGAGCTTCAACCCTCCAATATCCCCGTGGCTAGCCAGGGTGTATTCCCAAACTATGGCACTGGAGCCTAGTGCTCTGTGGCCTATGAGGCTGGCCATGTGTTCCTCTGATGTACTTTGTTGGGTTGCTCTGGGATGCTGGGCTGGACGGAGCTTGTATCCTCCCTGTAGCTAGCAGGGGCCCAGAACCTGGCTGGGTGGAATTCAGAACCACCACAACAGAAGTGGCTAGCAGAGATGCACCCCCAGGGTGTGGCACTAGGGTCTTGTGCCAGGCTGGGTGGAATTCAGAGCCTCTAACACCCAGGCGGCTAGGCAGACCACACCCTGGGAGTGTGGCACGACCAGGACCTTGTGTCTGACTGCAAGGAGTTCAGAGGCTCTGGAGCACAGAGATAGCCAGAGCGCACCCCCAGTGTATGGTGCATGGTGCTGGGGTCTTGTTCCTGGCTGGGTGGAGTTTGCAACCTCCAGGACCTGCCACGTGGCAGTACCCCTGAACTATGGAGCTGGGGTCTTGTGCTCTGATGGGTGAAGTTCAAATTCTCTAAGACCCTTTGGTTATGCTGGCTGCTCCCTGATTCGTGGCTCTGAGGTTCTGGACTGGGTTGGGCTTGGTACCTCTGCATCCTTTGAGACTGGC
>RJWM01037506.1:0-17390 GCA_004363535.1 Dasyprocta punctata | reverse complement strand
AAAAAAAAAAAAAAAAAAAAAAAAAAAAAAAAAAAAAACCTGTTCCTCATGTAGTGGTTTTTAAATGATCCTCACCCAGCCTCATTGTTCTGGATCATTTGATAATTTTGCACTGATTTTTCTACTTGTGTCTTTCTCTTTTCAAACTTAGAAATCCATCTCTCTTTATTCCAGGAAAGTTTGTTCTGTTGCTTTTTGAAGGTTGATTTCTGGAATTGATAAATAATGAGATGCAAAGTGTTTTGTTAAGCACATTTTACCTGGTGTAATTCTCAGGTTATATTTTTATGGCCTTTCCTCTCCTTTTTCCCCGTGTACATTACTCCTTTATTCTCTTTTTTCCCTCAGACTCTTCTATGTGAGCCTCACTTTCAGGTTGTAGAATTAGACTTGTGGGCAAAAGTAAAAGAGAAAAAATAAGAGAACGAAGAAACTCCCTATTTTGAGGGTTGCAATCCATGAATGTAAATCAGAGGAGTGAGTGTCCTCTCTAGTTGAGAATTCCCTATAAAAGAATTCTTGAACAGATATTTGGGTGAACAGATATTTGAACAGATATTTTAGGTGAAAATGAACTATTTGGATGATAATGGATATGCTTTAACCTGATGTGACATCTCCTACTTAGGTCAATGAAAAACAAGGGTTCTACTAACTGCTGCTTCCCGTGACACTTGCTGAAAGACTTTTGTGAACTTTTCTTGTTTGAAAAAATAGCCCTGTAATGCTACCATTTACCACTTATTTTCTTATTATTAATGATTCATTTTTCTTTCTCTCAGTCTCTTTATTTTACTTGATTTTGCTTTACCCACAAGGTACTTCCTTTTACTCTGTTTTTTATCTATTTATTGTTATATATTGATCTGTGGGATTGTCAGTGAAAACATTGAAAGAAATTATTGACTTCTTAAAATTCACATAATATAACTGATTGAAATAATGATAAATTTTCACTTTTTATGATATAGTAAACAAAATAATATAAATTCAGAGAAAATAACCACTTACTTTATTGATAATATTGTAGGAAGCCAACTTTTTTTTGTCTTTTTGAGACAGAGTCTCACTATGCAGCTCAGGCTGGCCCTTAACTCACTTGTAGCCCACGTTGGCCTCAAACTCACAATGATCTTTTGCCTCAACCTCCCAAGTGCTGGAATTACAGGTGTGCACCACCACACCTGGCTAATATTTCACATAATAATTTAAATTACACAGGGTGGCACAAAGTTTTTCACCAAATGCTAGTGACTGTGGTCATTCCTGCTGGTAATATTTTGTTTTAGGTTGGAACTGAACAAATCCATGGAGTGTCTAGGGCACAAAGAAAAAGATCAGTATCGCCATGGAGTTGGTCACTCATCCTTCCATCTTGTTCCTGGATGAGCCCACAAATGATTTAGACTGGAGCACATCATATGCTGTCTTTTTACTCATGAAAAGGTAACTGCTATGGGAACTGTTCTTTTATTTATTTAATACCTGGTTACTTCTGTGAACAAGATGTTCTTAGTGCAGAAGATGCGACAATTGAAGCAGCAGAGTTTCTTCCTTTCTTGTTTGAGGGGAACAGTCTGTCAACACAGCAGTGGTATCAGAAAGATGAAAAGGAAAACAGGAAGGGGTGGCCATGGCAGTTGTGAGGACTGATTTGAATAGCAGGAGGGTCAGAGAAGACCTCAAAACTGTGGCACATGAACTGCAAGCAGAGGAGTGAGACCAGGCTGGATCCAGCAGGAGTGAGTTCTGGTTGAAGGAAGAATTGGTGTCTTGAGGGATAAGCCAGCCTGCTGCATGTGGGACACCAAAGAGTACAGAGGGACAGAACCCAGTGAATAAGGTGAGTAGAAGTTGGCTAAGGTACTGTTGTAACAAAATACCACAGAGTTCGTGGCTGAACAGCAGAAATTTATTTTTTTTATAGCTCTGGAGCTTGGAAATCTGAGATCAAGGTGTCTGCAGCGTTGTCCTTCTGACCCCAGTGTCGTTGCCTTGGAGATGACCATCTTCTCCCTCTGTGTGTCTGTCTGTGTCATCATCTGCTTTTAAATGGATCCTATTCACCTACTCAATGCCCTGGTTTAATGTTAATTGCCTGAAGACTATGGTGTTATCATTACTTTTAGATCCCTAGTAGACAAACACAAGTGCGTGTGTGTATATACATATATGATGGATGCATATCGATGATATATTTTGCATACATCCTGTGTGCAAAAAAATGTAATACATGTACATATTTATACCATTTGTATGTGTGTGGTACTTATTAATGTTTTCTCAAGGTAGAATAATTAATAATAATCATAAAGTGCAAGAAGATTTAAGATTAAGCAGGTGATCATTGGTTTCATATTGAGTTCATATAACACAACAGTGAGTATATTTTCAGATTACTTGGGGTGGTTGTCAACAATGTGGACTCCTTGAGTGCAGCATAGAGATTCTAATTCATTGTTTGGAAAGACTGTTCAAGAAACTGCATTTTAATCAAGCTTCTAGTGGATTGTATACTGTTAATGCACCTTCATTTAAGAAACCCTTGCCTGTTTTAAATGAAACTATTGAAGTAAGCATTAGTTTAAAAATGATGTCAATGCAATATTTATAAGAGAAAATTAAGTTGTACTGGGATAAAATGGTCTAAAATCAGGAATAATGTATTTTATCAGGCACTTCCAAGTTCAGCTATGTAACGACTGCTTTTTTCCTCTCCTTTCTAGGATATCTAAGCAGAGACGAACAATCATCTTCTCCATTTGTGAACCTCGGCATTCCATCTTCAAGATGTTTGATAGCCTCACCTTATTGGCTGCAGGAATACTAATATTCCACGGTCCTGCTCAGATGGCTGTAGAGCACTTTGCATCAGCAGGTATGGTTGAGTTCTGTATGCAGAGGGTGCCCCATGCAAACAATCCTGGAAGAGAGCACAGGAGGCCACAGGAGTGCTGTTTGATCTTGTGTAGATGAACATTGCATTCTACCATTCTAAAACATCTTTGGATAAATTAGTAACAGAACTTTTGTATATTTTTCAGCACTTTTTTGTAGTTTAAGTCCTTTTCCATTTCCTGTCCTATTAGAGCATGTGTGCACGTGTGTCTTGACCTGTGCTTGTGTTGCTTCCCAGGTGTGATAACATTTTCTCAAGAGTTTAGTAATTAGTGTGTTGGATTCACAGCTAGCTATTTTGTCACTTTAACATTCCTGCTTTTTTTTTTGGAAGGGGGATACTGAGAATTGAAGGAAAGCTTGCATATTGAGCTACATGTCTAATCGTTTTTAAAGTTTTTAATTTGAAACAGTGTGTCTCACTAACTCACTAAGTTGCTCAGCCTGGCCTCAAAGTCACCATTTTTCTGTATTCTATAGTCTTTTTTTGAAAGGTTCTTGCCCTAGTATAAATTACTGTACAATTATGGCAATGGTCTAACATGGCAGAAGTGCAAAGTGGGAACGCTTACCCCCATGAACACTCCCTCCTTCTTCCCCTTGGTCCCAAATTGTTACTTTCCCATTTGCATGCGAAGTAAATTCCAATCAGTTCCTCACACATCACCAATGCCTGCCCCACGTGCCATTTCTGATCAGAGGTCATATAACCCTCTGCCTCTCTGTCTCCGGTCAGAGGAGAAAGCCAAACCCCTGCGGGTTATGGGCTCCTCTCCACATCCTCAATAAATGGCCACTCTCTCTGTCCTTCTGTTTCTCTACTGCAACAGAAAACTCTAACACTTTTAGTGTTCCCATGTTTCTGCCCTCTTCTACCTTAGATTGAGTCAGGTGTTTTAGTTTTAATGGTACATGATCTCTGCTTAATTTTTTTTTAGATATTTTCATGATTAGGGATGCTTCCCCTGACCTAAATACAATTTTAAATATTTGCTAGTTATCTGTCTTAATATGAATTTGTTTAATCTGTGTCATTTAAAAATAAATATGCACACTGTATATGAATCTGTAGAGTCCATGGGAGTTGAATTTCACTGTCAGATTTCAAGGCAAGTTGTGATGATTGCACCAAAAGAAGTTGAAGTCTGAGTTCAGGTGTGCTGTGTTAGTCACATTCTCTGCAGAATGCCACTGTAGGGATTTCTTGTCTATGTGGAGTAATGATAGCATCACAAATAAAAATTAGACTTCTGAGGTGAATAAGGAGGGAAGCCATCATTACTGGCATGTGTACTGCTGTTCCAGCATTCCTTAGGGGAATTCAGAGAGCACATATACTCTGGTACTTATGTTTTTTCTTGATATATATATGATATAGAGTGTCACTGAAATATCACATGCATTCAGGAAAGGCTAAATGAGTCAGCAGAGAAGAGAGAAGCTGAGGGAGGAGAGGTTTTTAGAGTCTTTGTTAACATGCCTCACCTCACTTACCCTCTGATACGAATGCTTTTTATTTCCAAAGACAGCAGTGTTGTCTCCTTGGGTTACTTTCTTTGTTCCATAGGTTACAACTGGGAGCAGTACACCAACTCTGCAGACTTTTTGCTGCATATTATCAGTGGAGTCTTCACTGCTGTGGAATCAGATGGAGATGAAGACCATGAATGTATGTGGGTCTGTAAGATTCACAGAGTTTTACCTAATTGTAGTGGTTGGTATTTAGCAATGTGATAGCTCATCTAAAGAAGGTTTTGTAAATTCCTGTCAATCTTTCTTTCTTTCTTTCTTTCTTTCTTTCTTTCTTTCTTTCTTTCTTTCTTTCTTTCTTTCTTTCTTCTTTTCTTATGCTGGATTGAACACAGGGCCTGTGGATGCCAGATGAGCCTTCTATCACTGAGCTGTATTCCTGAACTTTCTACAAATTTAATTTTGAGTTAGGCCCAGGCTGGAGTCCCACTAGCAGTGCTCTTGCCTCAGTCTCCCTAGTTACCAAAATGTCAGCTTTGGACTACAATACCCAGATGAAAGTAGTGTTCTGATAGAAGTCAAGAGATACACCATTTTCCATGAGTTGGTGGTTTTGTTTTATATTGTAAATGAATCGCTTCTCGGCCTTTTGGCTAAGATCAAGTGTATATTGTAAATGAGCAATTATAAACTACTACCACTTTTCAGAGGAATTTCCTTAAAAATAAAAATGTTCAATCCTTGTTTTATGAGAAAGATGTCAAAACCATTTAGCTTCTTAGGGTAAGCTTAGGTAAGGCTTAGTGTTAGGATTAGGGTTAGGATTAGGGTTAGGGTTAGGGCAACCCTAAATGAAACCTTTGTTTCTCTTTCTTTCTTTTTCTTTTTCTTTTTCCTTTTCTTTTTCCTTTTCTTTTTCTTTTTCTTTTTCTTTTTCTTTTTCTTTTTCTTTTCCTTTTTCCTTCCTTCTTTCCTGCCTTTTCATATAGGGTCTTGCTAATTTGCCCAGGCTATTCTCAAGCTTGAAATCCTGTCTCAGTCTCAAACAGGGCTTAACCATGAATCATTTTTCAAATAAGAAACTTGGTGTTTTAGACTTTGCACAGAGTAAAATACAATAACTTGAGTATCATATTAACAATTATACATCAGTGCAATAATGCCTCTTTTTAAGAATTAGTGCTGAAACAGGGAATGATCAGTCAATTTGTTGTATGCATAAGGTTATGACACTAGTAAATTACTACTTTTTAGTGTGTGTAGTCATGGAAAATCTAGGAATTTTTATTCTCATGCTGTAGAATTGAGATGTGATACAAAAAATGAATCTCAATGAAATGAATTCAATCATTTCTTGTCTATAATATTGTTTGTTTTCTTTGTTCACTTTTATCACAAAGGTAAGAAGGTTGAAGAGTTTTCCATGGGAAATAAGCCAGTCATAGAAAATTTAGCTGAGATCTATGCCAATTCATCCTTATACAGAGATACAAAAGCTGAACTCGATCAACTCTCAGATGGCCAGAAGACGAGCTTAGCTTTCAAGGAGTTCACCTATGCTACCTCCTTTTGGCAGCAATTTAAATGGATTAGCTGGCGCTCATTTAAAACTTTCCTGGGTGATCGCCAGAGATCTATAACTCAGGTAACCTGGAAGATGTTTTCCATTGTGCTGCAAAATAGTTATGTGTGAAAACTTTGGTTCTGATTTATTCTTCTTCAGGATTGTTTATCTCGTATCCACTCTTCCATGTATTTATCATACCCATTCCATCTAGGATATAGAAACAATGAATAGAACAAGAAAACACATTGCAATTTTTAATTCTTGAAAACTTTTGTTAGAATATCTCAGAATATTATACACAAACTATGATAGATAATCTAAGTAGAATTTGAATTTTGCTTCAAAATATGTAAACTAATGGAAATACCACTTGATTTGTATTTTTCTAACAGCTGTCCATTTTCATTCACTGGTTCATTACAGAAAACCATTAGAAAGTCATGTTGCACCTTGAGAACTCTAATATACTAGTGAACACAATGAGTAAAAATAAAAATCTCTGCTTTCCGTTCTTATGAGGGCGGAAAAACTATAATTGAAAAAAATAAACAAGGCTTGTCTAGTGATAAAAGAAATTGTGCTGTAAGTCTGAGCAGTGAAAGGGTGAGAGGAGAGGCAAAAAGGGAAGGAGATCAGAGGAGGGTTTTTTGGTTATTTGGGGGCACTCAATCTGAAGTGGCACAGAGAAAATGAGAGCGAGAGAGATGAGGAGGCCTTTAATGAAGAGGGCATGGGAGAGCTTTAGGGGCCTGGGTGTGTAGAAGTTCTCAACAAGAATAAAGAAGTGTAGTTAATTTTATCAGTTTTGGCTGTGGGAGGAGTTTGGGAGGTGGGCAAAATGACATATTAACTGCTGATTTGAAGGAGCATCTGTCTGTGTAAAACAAGAGACAGAAAGATTTTCTGGGGGCTGGGGGTGGAGGCTTGGGGGGTTGTGGAGTCTTGGGATTGGAGAGGGCTCGGTGCATGTGCAAAAAGGGAGCAGGAGGTTTATCTCTAGAATGAGAAGGAGAACACAGAGATTACTCTTGGAGAGCTAAGTTGTTTCTCTGGGTTGGGTACCAAGTTGGGCTTATGTCATGTTACAGATGGCTAAGCCCCAGGCTAGCAGAATCTATCAGTTTTGTGGCTGAAATCGGGCAGTGAGGGAACCCAGTGCCCCTGAGTTGCCCTGAAGGTGGTGAGAAGTGTGTGCTGCCTGAGAGAAAAGCCTGCACACCGTGTACGTATCCTTATTAATGCGATTTTGTGTTTAGGATCCAAATCTTTGGAAATCAGTAGATACCTCAAAGACTTAGAGTTTTAGAAACAGGAACCAAACTTGACAATCTCTTCACCTAAGTGATATAGTATGCTTGTCTTTTTTGTTGGTTCTGTGGATTTTGGTGATTATTATTCTTTATGGGGTTTTTTGTTATCCTTAATCCTGGAGCACATAAACACTAATTCTGCTAGTTTATTTTTAGATAATTTATAAGAGAATCAATTTAGCTGGTCATTCTTAAGTTGCTTTTACTATCAGTCAATGAGTTTCTATTGAGTATAAAATGATTATCTGAGCACTAATGAAATATTAGAGAATACTTAAAATGCACACTGTAATTTTCATGTTTGACTATCATTTTCATCCACTAGAAAGTCAATGTTATTATCGGAGCCATTCTCTCAATTGCAACAAAAGTTTCTGTTGCTAGCATTCCTGTGAGGACAGTCACTTTGTTTTCCTGTTAGTAAAGAGTAATTTTTTTCTTCGAGAATAGATTTGACATCATTTGGAAACAAGTTCCATATATATATATTAACCTGGTTACCTGTTGTTACACTAAGTTGATGTAATGTGTTGATTCTTGTTTTTTATCAGACCATGTTTGGAATACACAGTGGTCACATACCTTGTAAGGAATTTTTACATGTACACTACACAACTAAATTCCTTTTCCACCTCCTTCCCCTCACCTCTTCTAGCATCTCCTTATGCTGATTTCCTTCCCATTTGAAAAAGTTCTGTCTCCCTACTTCCTACTATCTGTCTTCTGTTTTTTTGTTTTGTTCATATTTTGGGATTCTCATATAAGAGAAGTCATGCAATATTTAAGTTTGTGTGTCTAGTTTATTTCATTCAACACTATGGTCTCAAGGTGCACACAATCTTACAAATGATTTAAGCTTATCCTTCTTTATGGTAGAGTAGTACTTTACTGTGTATAAACATCATATTTCCTTTATCCATCAATCTGTTGGTGGACCTACAGGCCCACTTCCAAGATATAGCTATTATGAGTCGTGCTGTTATAAACATGAGTATGCATGCATCCCTGTAATGTGATGTCTTCACTTCTTTTAGAAACTTTCAGGGACTTTTTGCATGAGGGGTTTTTCTTTCTTGCTCAAAAAGTGGTGTGTATATGTCTGATCCAAGACAAATACACGGTAGTCCTGGACAGTGCATGATTAAAACACACCTACTTGTGCACATCAGGGCTGTGTGTGGTTTGGTGGTAGGGAAACTCATTACCTAAAGGGAATCCCAGTGAGGTTCAGCAAAGCATCAATCTCTGGAATAAGTGTGGGACCTTGTATCTCCCTGAATTTCACATGGCAATTTCTGTTCAGTTGTAGAAATACTGAAACAGTAGTAGAGTAGTAGGAAAACCTTTTTGATAGAGGACCACATAGTAAATATGTTAGGCTTCGCAGATCCTGTATGTTTTTTTTTTCTTTTTCAGGTCATGAATCTTGCTAGTCTATTGTGAATTCAGTCATAACTAATATGTAAGGAAATGACCAAGGCTATGTGTTGATAAAATTGTATTCATGGATACCAAATTTTGAATGTCATATATATTTGTTATTTTAAGAAATATTATTCTTGATCTCCTCATACTATGATTAAAATTGGTAAAATCTATTCTTATCTCACAGCTTAGCACAAATAAATGAGTGACTCTCTGGTCAGTGGGCCATTGATCACTGACCCTTGGGATAGATTCTCCAACTTGTAGGTTTATTATTTCTCTGTTTTTTACATGGAGCTATTGAAATATTTATGAATTCCTGCAGATAAATCTTACATCTATTTTCTTACAGCTGTTTTTGTTTTATTTTGACTTTTTTTTATAATTCAGTGTTTCAGCATTGGCCATTTACTAATGGTTGTATTTGGAAGATCTTGCCATGAATGGGTTATCTGTTTAAGGACAGTATTGTTCATTTAATGTGCCATGGGTTTTTCCAACAAATCAACTTGGCAGACATAACAGTTGGTCACATGGAGAGTGCTTTCTATTAGCATATTAAACATTTGACTCTGGATTCATTCTATTAGTGATAGCCATAAACATCCCTCAGAATGCACCATCAGAAATAGTGACTATCTTTGAACGTAACATGTTTGGAGAGTTAATTTCTTATCATGTTTCATCTGCTTTTTTATCAAAAGAGGACTGAGACCAGCTGCTCAATGATTGTAGCAGTATCATTTCTTTTGTAATAAAATGTTCAGTTTGCCTGAAGACTTTATTCATGACAGAATAAATAACACATGTGCACCTTTTAAAAGCAGGACTTTCTCAAGAAATTCATTGTTTTGCAAATATACCTGTAAACTAACCAAAATAGTTTAAGAACTTTGAAACCTGTATGAAGTACCCTATTGATAATAGTGATATTGTTGGTATATCACAGTTTAGGTCTTGTATCCTCCCAAAGTTCCGTGTGTTCAGAAGTGGGGTTTTAGAAAGTGATTTGATGATGGGGTTTAGGAAGAGATTACATGTTATAGCTCACTGGGTGGTAGGAGATCTAGACTGATTAGCAGTGGATCATTGTATCATGACCTGGAAGAATACATCTTCCTCCCTACAACCTCTGTTCTCTCTCTGACACCTGTCCACCATAACATGAGCATCTTTCTTCCACCCAAGCCCTTCCCTTACATAGTTTCTGTCTTGGAGCCAGCTAACTCTGGACTGAAACCTCTAAAAACCATGAATGGTTTAGGGTGTTAGGTATTGTGTTTAATTACGGGTCTTAGGTAATGTGTCCCTGTGACAAGTAACTAACTAGGACGTAGGATAAGGCATCATGTTTCAACAGAAAAAACAGAGGACGGAGAGCGTCTAGTTTGATGAATATCATAAAATGTTTTACTCTGCAGAAGTATAGGCTATTGTACACATGAGCATAGTGCATGCTGATAAAGCCATTAGCATTTATCTTGGAAAACTGCTCTGCCAAAACGAAGAAGAGTATATTCAGAGTATAATGAAAATATTTCAGATTAATGGAATCACCCTTATATTACTATTTGATTAGCAAGGAGATTTTTTTAAAGTGACCTTATGAGTTTACCCTGTAAATGATATCCTTCATAGACTATGGTTTTCACAAACTAGTCATTACAGATCATTATTCTGTTTTACTGCTTTCTCTTTTTTCAATTTTTAAGTCCTTTATAAATTACTTTGAGTCTGGATAGTGCTCTTATATTTAGATTTTTACAATTGTGACATTTCTAAGATATACGGTAGTATATTTTCATTTTTGGATGATCATTTCTCATGTTTTTTTGTATGTAATCCATGAGTAGCTATAAGTAGAATTCCTGCATTATACTACATCATAAAGTAGTGCTGAAGCCTTAGCTAATTGATGGTACTTAAGAGACTTTTTATCTTAAAAACAAAGGTGATGTTGGTGCAGTCCCCCTGGGAGCCATCCACACAGACTGAGTAGGAGAAGGATGCAAGCACCGGCTGCTCAGGTAGCTGTGTGGACCTCAGGCTTCACTGGCCGAGCTTGACAGAGAAGCAGTGACGGAGAGGGGTAAAGGCAGCTCTTCGGTGTCCTAGGGAAAGCTGGCTGAAACATTTCATTACAATAACCATTCCCTTTTTATGCAATCAGGAACTTCCTAGAGACTGGTAACTGGCATACAGTTCACCTTTATGCCTTATTGTGGAAAATGCCATTGTGTGCTTTAAAAAAATGCTTATTATTCATTCAGTTTTTGGTACTGGGAATCAATCTTAGTGTATCATTCAGGGTTTACTAGAGAAACAGATATGACACAAGATATACAAATGTATAAGAAATTAAAAGATTGACTTACAACGGTCAGCCACAAAGTCAGATGAGGGAGCTTGCAGAGGGAGTCTACACGCTGGAGCTTACTACAGTGTTCCATGCAAGTTCATATCAGGAGGTTAGTGGGTCTATGACGGAACACTGAAGAATCTGTGATTGAAGGCTGAAGAGTCTATGATGAAGGCTGAAGAGTCCCAGGCAGAAGCAGAACAGTCTGTGCCAGAAGCCAGGAGACAGCGTCCAAACTGAAGGCGATGACTGGCGCTCCACCAGCCATTAGTCCCTCCTCATTTGCCTTTTATTATGCACAGGCTACTCCCCTGGGGCGGATGTAGCATTCACACCATCTATGTGCCCTCCTCTTGCACAGGCTGAAGATGTTGCAAACTAGGGACCCTGGCCCCCTGCTGAATCACTTAAAGTTCCAACCTTCTCAAATTGACACAATGAACAATATTCTAGAAAGGTAACTGCTTGTCCTCTACACCCCAGGAGGTAGAGCTGCTGAGTCACTTAGATAAACTTCTAGACTTCTCCAGTTGACCCAATGTATAAACCTTAACACCCAGATTCCTGTACATGCTAAGCAAGCACTCTACCTCTGAGCTATTTCACAGCCCTAAAATTCTGCTTAAATTCATCTTGTTTTCACTTTTGCCTCTTATAGAATAAAACTGTGCATGTTCATTTTCTTAGTCTTGCAGACTTTATTTTGTTCCCACAAGGACCCCTCCAGGTGCCTGCACTGCTCTTTTACACTTCATGGCGTTCACGAACGCAG
Organism: Dasyprocta punctata; assembly: GCA_004363535.1. NCBI lineage: Eukaryota > Metazoa > Chordata > Mammalia > Rodentia > Dasyproctidae > Dasyprocta > Dasyprocta punctata. Next base: position 5,589 of record RJWM01037506.1, on the reverse strand, counting down.
CACCTGAGCTGTGCCCTGACCTGGTAACACCTGGCGGGACACTGCGGGGAACTTTAGCATTTCCAGTCATCTCCTCTGTTATCCTGTCATCTCCTCAAATAAATTTTCACTTTAATGTAAGGAGCAATCTAATAAAGTATACTTTATATTCTTCATGAAACTTTGGCCACCGCTTTCAAAGTCTTTAGTTGAGTGGTGATATCTATACCTATGTAATCTATATCTATCCTAATAGTAATAATAGTAATAATAATCTATATCTATCTTAATAGTAATAATGTGTAAAAATTTTACTTCTAACTGAGAAGTAAATTCCTTCTCATTTCTTTTTTTATTTTTCTTTTTGGAAAGATCATTATCATGATGATAGAGGGACTGCTTATAGGTGCCTTTTTCCTTGGGAAGAAAAACGATTTTGCCATCCAGAATAGGTAAGTAATTTTATCTTTGATTGTGAGAAATGCTGTCACTTGGTTCAAGTGTATGGCTATGTGTTAAGAATTTTAATGTAAAACAAGTACAGTATAATATTGTATTACTCTAGTGAGATGAGTTGATGTGTGAAAACTGAATAGCAACATTTACTTTCTTCATCACATCTGTATGCACATGCATAGTTTTAATGTATGCACACCACATATTTTCAATGTTAACTATTTTTATGTACAGTTCAGTAGCATCAAGTACATTCCCATTTACAGTTATCACCAGCATCCAACTCTACAACTGCTTTTTATCTTTGCAGAAAGAATCTCCTTGTCTAGAACTGTAATTCCCCATACAAACATATCCAAACTCCTGATTAATACAATTTTCCTTTCTGCCTCTGAATTTCACTACTCCAGGAGCTTTATAATATATATATGGAGCTACAGAGTATGTGGAGTGTGTGGGGAGGGGGTGAGTGTGTGATATTTCACTAAATATATGTCCTCAAGGAACAGCGAAGTTTTAACTTGTCTTTGAATTTTATTCCTTCTTGAGACTCAGTAATAGTACATTGCGTTACCAGAACTTTAACTATTACCAGGACAAGAGACAGGAAGTTTGTTTCTAACTCAAAATCAAACAAGACTTGATGTTGTTTTTCCTTCACTTTCTTAATGATTAGCCATAGATGAGACCCATAAAAGCTTGTGGTTCAAACTCTAGCTCCTGTGACTATAATATCCTGTGAGCATGTTGAAAAGATCCAGGACTTGTACATATTCCAGACAAGGGTTGAAGTTTTAGAAAAACATCAGGGCCTCAATAAATACAGAAAACATCCGTGTGGAAAGTACACCAAAATCTAGAAGTTCAACATTTCCCCTGTAAAAATAATACAATAACCTCAGCTGAAGGAGAAGATGTTCCCTGCAAGTCTCAATTCCAGGTCATGGGAAGAGTGTGAACTAGTGTCTGCTTCAACTCTGCCCTTTTGATCTCTATTCCTCTCCATTTTCCTCAGAGCAGTTCTACATTCTTTCTTGCTCTTTGATCAGTTGAATGTTGCATCATTTCTGGAAAGTACTGTGAGTAGAGAACTGACCTAAGTGTGCTTAAATAACTGAGCTGTTTTCATTTTTGCTCTATCCTGACAGACTTTGAATGTTACTTTTATTGACAACCTCCCTTTGTTATAACTACTTGTCTGCAGTACAGCTCTTTCAAGAGGAGAAGAAGTTCTTTATGTGAGTAGGGCTCTATTCTAGAAAGGGCCATCAAAGGATGTTGGACAAATGGTTACATCCAGAATATGGCAAAGAATGTCATTCTGGGCATTGCTAGTGTTTATCAAGTTTTCCTTATTTAAATATTTAATTCATTTATAAATTGTGAATATCTGTCATTTATAATATTAAATTTTAAATTTTTATGGAAATTACCAACATTTATTGAGAAAATGTAGCCAAGGACTGGGGAAAATGTAGCATTTGTGGAGTCTGATACTAAGTTAAAAGAGTTGTGAGTTTAGATTTTATTCAGGAAATGCCAATGTTGCAGAGAAAGCAGTGATGAAGGGGCTAAGGGGTCTTTGGCTAGTTTTGAGGGGCTTGCAGAAGACTAAGCAGTGGAACTGTCACTAAATTGGAGTTGGAAGATAAAGATAACAAAGAATGTGACCAAATTAAACCACAGATGTGAGGAAGGGTGGAAAGAGCCAAAAATCTGCTTTACAGTAAAGAGGAAAAAGATTTTGTTTCTTGTGTTTTTAAAGATGGAAAGGATTTGCCCCTATTTCCATACCAAGGAAAGGAATCATCAGAGAGGGAAGGAATGAAGAGAGTAGTGGAAGAGTTGAGAAATATAAGAGAAAGACGTCAGGAAGGAAAAAGATTAGGATTTGGTGATTGACAGGACTCTGTAGGGTAGAGGTGTAATCACTAAAAGAAGTCTTTTTTAAGCATGAGAGTAGTAGAAGTAAAAACAGATTAGTGGTCTGAAGCTGCATTTCATGTCTTAGACAATAACAATGTCACCTTCTTCATAGTCAGAAGTCAGACAAGAAAAGTTCTCACGCCCACTGAGAACAGTGCTTCAAGTGCTGTTCTTAACAGAGAGCCTGCAAGAAAGGAGAAGTGCAGTCTCTGAGGAGAGTGAGGTGACACAGACTCTGTGCACAGGGTACAGAGTTCTGAGGACAGTGTGGATGACAACTGGAGAGATCTGTAATCAGAGGATCACAATGATACACAGAAGTCCTGTCATCTGAGAGCATGAAGGGTTAGCGGAGCATGGAGGATGCAGGAAGCTCTCATATTATCCATGTGGCAGCAAAGATCTATACAGAAAGAACCTTATCTACTAGTTTATGCCTTATTAAATTATCAGGTATATGTAATCTGTGTTTGTCTTTTATAGGCACGAGTATATGAGTGGATACTACAGAGTGTCATCTTATTTCCTTGGAAAACTGTTATGTGATTTGGTATCCAGGAGGTTTTTGCAAAGTTTTGTATTTACTTTCATACTTTACATCATAATAGGTAAGCAATAAGACTTGGATGTGAAGGGAAGTCAATTTCCTTTTGTCAGTACATTTACAATTATCCAAACTGCAGACCAAGCCACAAGCTATAGAAGCATGAAACCACCAAGCACGCACACTCTAAAATACCTATTCAGAGTGGATGTTATTCCCGAGACTTTTTCAAAACCAAAATCTTGAAACTATTTGTAGAATTATATTTCATTAAGGCAACTGTTTATTGTGACTCATACTGAAATATAGAAAACATTTGTAAGATTTTTTTGAACCTATCTGGCAAGAATTGGGATGTTTATTGCATAATCATTTGTATTTTTTCTATGTCTTTCACCATACATATCTAAGTAAAAATAAAATTTAAATAGGTACTTAATAACTTTAACATTTCTATATCTGCAAACCTATATCTATCTGTTCATCTATCCAATTACATATACACAATTATAAATATTCATACAGATACATAAATACCAAGAGAGCTGTCAAAATTTCAATATACACATGTAACCTCTCCCTCTCCCATTGTCCAATGAAAGAAAAATTAATTTGAATTTATTGAGTTAATGGAAATATTTGTTTCATGGATATAGAAATATTTATTTGTGCAATATATTCAGAGTTCACCACTGACTCATTGCATACACACACACATACACCAGAAATAAGTATTTTATAACTCAATCAAGGATATAACAACTAATAGAGCTTAAGTCTTTCATTATATTAATAAGAGGTATGTCATAAAAGTTAGGAATATTATGCAGACTCCTAGATTACTGACTCATATTATTGTGCCTATTTCCCAGTCTTTAGACTGTTTAACCTGTAGCACCAGGTCATTATTGTTTACAAAGCAGTTTATGAAATTTCAACTCCCCACTCTCCATTGAAGCATTTGTCACTGGACATTTAAATTATGGAAGTATTCTTCTTTTCTGAAGATATTAAAACTACTCTGAAGTCAGGTAATTCTGATCCTAGTTTCTACACCCATGCAGTTATACCAAACAATATGTACTATGGAAATATTGCATAAATGTAAGTGTCATTGATGAGCTTCCTGTGAGAGAAGACAACAGAATTCTGACTGGTTGTGTTGTCTCTAACTCTCCATTTCAGGAATCAGAAATTATTCATAATGACATATACTGATCACAGGTGCTATGTGGAAAAGTACCGTTCGAATAAGTGTGAATAGAAAACTCAGTGATAAGCTTCTAAATTGACGTGCAGGTGACAATAAAATTGTTGAGCTAGGATACTTGGTTAGATGGTTACTTTTTTCATTCTGATATTAGTTTCTCAGAATATTGAATGCTATTTGCACAGTAATCTACAACAAATATGTAACAATGTAGGCAGCTGGACTAATGCCTTCTTTCTTCCCTAAGGATTAAAACCAGCAGTGGAGACTGTCTTCATTATGATGCTTACCATTTTGATGGTGGTTTGTTCAACTGATTCTGTGGCACTGGCCATGACTGTAGGTCAGAGTGTGTCATTGCCCATACTAAGAGCTCTCATAGAAAACTACTTTTGGTTTACGCTGGTGAGTAGGAACTGTGCATCTCTGAGGGGGAATCTTTTTCCATTGTTCCTTCTCACACACCCACAATCATGTAAATCTTGCTCTGAGGATTCTGTACCTGGGATTCTGATGCTTGCAGGAAATCATAGATTCAAATAGTTTACAAGCAAATTTAACAGCTTTCCTCAGTACTCATATACAACCTTTTTTCGCCTGTGTTCTAATATAGTTACTATAACTTGGTTAACATGTATTTACTCATTAGCTCGCTTTCTTTCTTTCTTTTCTTTCTTTCTTTCTTTCTTTCTTTCTTTCTTTCTCTCTTTCTTTCTTTCCTTCTTTCTTTCTTTCTTTTTTTGAGACATGGTCTTGCTGTGTAGCTCAGGTTGGCCTGTAATCCTCCCAACTCAGCCTCCTGAATGCTGGGGTCACAGGGATGCACCACCATGCCTGGCTTGCTAATTAGATTTTTATTTATTTATTTATTTATTTATTTTGCAGCACCGGGGATCGAGTTCACAACCTCGTGCCTGCCAGGGCAGGCGCTTAAGCCGCTGAGCCAAACTCCCGGCCCTAGTTTTTTGAGGCAGAGTCGCACTATGTAGCTCAGACCGGCCTTGCTCGCGTTGTAGCCCACGCCGGCCTCGAACTCACAATGCTTCTCCTACCTCAGCCTCCCGAGTGCTGGGATTAAAGGCATGCGCCACCACGCCCTGCTTAATTAGCTTTTTAAAAAACAGTTCTTTTTTAATTCTTTATATGTTTTAGATAGAAGTCCTTTGTCTGATGGACAATTGGCTAAGATATTTCCCCAGTCGGTGGGTTTTCTTTTCACTTTGCTGGAGATTTCCTTTGACATGCAAAAACTTTTTAGTAGGATGAGATCCCAGTTGTTGATTCTGGGAAATGTTTCCCGTGCAATCTGATTTTTGTTCATGAACTCTCTGCCTACTCCTATGTCATCGAGATTTTTACCTACTCTGTCTTCTAGTAAGTTTAGTGTCTCTGTTTTTATATTCAGATCTTTGATCCATTTTGACTTTATTTTAGTGCATGGTGATAGGCATGGATCTAGTTTTAGTTTACGGCA
>RJWM01037505.1:0-17395 GCA_004363535.1 Dasyprocta punctata | reverse complement strand
GTCTCCCTAGTGTAAGAAACTGAAAAATTATATATGATCCAAAATCTGTAATAAATACTATGTAAGGGTAAAAAACAGCTCGAAGAGCAAAAGTAATTGGGAAGGGAAAAGGGGGAAAGAGGGAAGGGAAAAGGAAAAGATATACATCTATATATATGTATATGTAAGATGACTAAGATGAACATACTGCTGAATGTATCAGTTATTGAGAAAGAACAGTTAATACTCATATGATTAGATCAATTTTACATGTCTATATCTGTTAATGTAAACAACTATTTTGAAGATAATGAGACGCAATATCGAAACCATTCTCAAGTTTCTATCATCCTGTTTTGTAAACCTGTAATGTTACTGTTGTGCATTTACTCTAGTCATTTGTTTGTCTCTTTTGCTTTTTGTCTTTCTTATATGTGTCTTTTTTTTCTCTTAAATAAAAAAAAAAAAAGAAAAAGAAAAACGATGGAAAAGTTCCATTAAGCCAATGCCAAAAGCAAGCTTCAGTTTCACAGATCATGGTGCAATTTAAGGAAAAGTTACATGACATATGTGATATGCTTTAAAATACTCTATGTTAGGTAAATTGGGAGTAGTCTCAGCTAGCTGGGAAGCTGAGCCAGGAAGGTTGCTTGAGCTCCTGAGTTTGAGACCAGCTTGACAACAAAGCCAGGTCTCAAACAAATAAGCAAACAAATGGGGAAGAGACAGGCTGAAATTAAGTCTTGATGACATGAAGATTCACTATATTCTTTACAGTTGTATATGCTCAGAAATTTCCATAAGGGAAAGAAACTATAGACTATCTTGCCAATTGTGAGAAATATCCATAAATACATATGCAGTGAATACTAACATTATTTAAATTTTCTTTATTCATGTGTATATTTTCTGATGTATCTATATCTGTCCAATAAAAATGTACCTAACCAGGTAAGTAAACTTAGATCTTCTAGTGGTGACAATTTGAAAAGGCAAAAAAGCAGCAAAATACAAAAAGTGAAGTTAATTTTAGAAATATTTTATTTAGCAGTATACTTTATCCAAAACATCATTTCGACATGAAATCAATACAGAAAAATCACTGATGACCCACCTTATATCTTTTTGTACACTCTTCAAAATCCAATGTTTACTTCACACCTCATAGAACATCTCAATTTGGACCAGCCACGGTTCCAGCGTTAATAAGATGTAAGTTCCTAAGACACTAGGTTGGAAAGCGCACCTCATAATGGGCATTCGCTATTGATACAACCAGCAGGTGACTTACTTTATTTGACATGGAATCAAATGAAGTAAATGTTTTAGGATTTAAAAAAAATCAGTGTCGTTTTCAATGTCTTCCATAAGAAACTTCCCAACTACTGTATCTTCAAATGATGCCCCCTCAGTCAAATGGATGACTATTTAGGGTAACTGAAGGTCACTGTGTCACTGGGGTTAAGAACACGGGCTCTGAAGAAACACTGCTTGAGTTCAGCTACAGTCAGCTCTCAATGTTAAGTTGAATGACTTTGGGAAAACAACGCACCTTCTGTCTCATTTTCCTCATCCTTAAAATAAAGGTAATAACAAGATCTACTTCATCGATCGACCCAGTTCATGGAAGAACGCTTAGAAATCGAAGTGACGAGATGCTATTAATAATTTCATTTCCGAGTTCTCTCCTGCACATTTTCGCATTTACTCAAAAACGAAGCGATCATACTCTCAGTGGAGATGCACGGAGTGAGGGAGACCCGATTAACCGAAAAGATGCCGGAACAAGAAGGAACGGAAAGCAGGGGCACTCGGGGCGAGTCCGGATGAAGCCCCTTCTCCCCGTCCTTGCCGGGGTGAGGAGCGCGCGGTGAGGCCGCAGGGCGCTCGGCTCTCAGCCCTCCGTCTCCTGCAGGATGTGCCGGAAAGGCCCGGAGCCCGACCTCATTGCTCTTCTAGGGGCTTCCTTGAAAAGGGCGCTCCTGAGAGCATCCCAGCCGGCAGCCAAAATCCCGCTATGGGGCGCCACGCCCGCTCCAAGCCCTTGACAGGCACTGTCTGGTTTGCGCCTCATCACGCCCAGACCCAGGAACTGCGGCCCTCACCGCCTCTTTACAGATCGGGACACCAGAGCGCAGGGCTCGCGCGGACGGAAGCAGCAGCGCAGCGAGGGGGCGGGGAGGGCATTGAGGTCGCCTGCGCTTCCGCCCTCCTTCCTGTAGCCTCCGCCGGTGGCCACGACTTCCCGGTTCTAAACCAGCCGCCTAGTCGGGCCCCACCCGTAGGCTGAAAAGGTTCCGAAAGGTGGAATCAAAGGTTGTACCGTACTCACCTTCCGGACTGAAAAGATGGTGGCACGGCCTCCCTCCCCTGGGCGGAAGCGGCTCCGATTATCCCGAGCCCCGGAACTACATTTCCCAGAAGTCCCAGGGCAACGGAGGCCGCCCTCCCTGCCTAGGCCAGCTTCCGGTGGGAGACCCAGGCAAAAGCTTCTCATGATTCATATGAACCTGAGGTGTTACTATTACCAGCCAAAATGAGGATTTTTGTGATCTGATCATAATTCATGCTAGGATAAGCAACTAAAGGGCATGGTACAATGGTTATCTTGTGGTGAGCATAGCTATATGTAGCAAAGTTGTTTTTAGCACATTTACAGTTTCCATTTGATAACAAATTACATGATTTAACACATGGCTGTTCTCTTCAGTTACTCTTCTTTGCTGCTGGATTGGTTTCTCATGGTCCCTTGCTATTTTTGAGAAATCTTTCTTTTCCTGGTTGCTAACTAAGCCTGTCTTCAGTATCTGAGATCCCGTCCTCACATGGGCCTAATCTGCTTCCAATACTTTCAATGGCATTTTTATTCTGCTGGTTATCTGCTTGAATCTGCTTTATGGATTCCATTTCTTTCCTATGCTGAGATTCCATAATTTTCTTAAGTTCATCTATTTTTTGGTCTGTATCTGCTCTAACATCACTAAGCATGGTGTGTATTTTGGTAATCTCTGTAGTTATCTGAGAGATTACTTCTGATTTCATTTTTTCCAGTGCCTCATTCAATTGCTTTGTTACCACTTCAGAGGCCTGGTGGGGGATTGTGCCACCTCATTGCCCCATGGATTTGCCTTTGATGAACTGGATGTCTGGGGTTGTATCTTGCTTAAGTACCTTCTCATTTTCTTTTCTCTCTTTATTTAGTTTAATTCCTGGGGTGATGCTTGTAAGTTGCCTCTGGTGGGTTGCTTTACTGCTAGTATTTAGGACCCTTAAGTGATGACTACTTCTCTGAGGTATCTTCCAGGTGTAGCTGGTTTTTGAGTTTTGAGTCTGTTGGAAGATGTTACCTCTTCGGTTTGTTGGAGATGAGAAGTTGTTGCTTGTTTGGCCTAGTTCCTGGTTCTTTGGCAGTGTACCACAGTATTTATTGTGACCCTTAGTCAGTCTCAGTCATGGATACCAGGACCAACAGCTGTTTAGAATAATTATGTCAGTTTTGGCTACAGTGGTACCAAAAGCATCTAACACAGCCTAGAAAATGACAAACTGAGCTAACCCTTAATTTGCCACTTTTAACTGTACGAACTAGATTTGTGATTATATAACAAAACGTAAAACAAACCAGAAAATTATATGCAGTGTATAAAGTCCTTAATGTGTCAATTTTTCTCTCAGGGTTAACCCTTTTAAAATGGATTAACAGCGAGGCGTGTTGGTGCACACCTTTAATCCCAGCACTCAGGAGGCTGAGGTAAGTGGAGTGTTGTGAGTTTGAGGCCAGCTTGGGCTACAATGTGAGCAAGGCCGGCCTGAACTACACAGTGCGACCCTGCCTCAGAAAAAATAGGGCTGGGAGTTTGGCTCAGTGGCTTAAGTGCCTGATTGGCACCAGGCATGAGGTTGTGAGTTTGATCCCCGGTACTGACAAAAATAAAAACATAAAAATAAAACGGATTGAGAAAAAAATAAAAAACAAAATAAAATGAATTAAGGAGAAAATAGAGAGTTGGAAGAAGAGGAAGAGGTTAGAAGTAAGGCCAGAGGACAAAGGTGATCATTCAACTTTGGGAAACTGGTGCAGAAAACTGAAGGAAAAGAGATGGAAGAGATTAGAGGAAGAACAGCAGAGAACCACATTTACAAAGAGGCTACAAACCATGTTCACACTCATAAAATTAATGAAGGAGAAAGAGAAAAAGAAGGAAATAAAAACAAAAATGAAAAAGAAATAGTCCACTTTCAGGATTCTCTTTGGTTTCATTAGTAGACAACCTGTGGATAGTTCCAAATCATGCCAGTATATCCCAGCAAGCCAGCAGTAACTTTTTGGCGGGGTAGTGGATAATCTCAGCAGGGCTGCCCCTATACCAGACACACTGGGCTCATCAATGCCCAAGCAATTTCCATGGGTCTGAGCCCAGCTGGGAGCTGCTAGATGGAGCTGGCCTGTCTCCAAGATGGCTCCCAGTCAATAGCTGTTTCCTGCAGGAGGACTAAGTCCTCTGCACTCACCACCAGCCAGTGCAGTCCTCCATGTCCACTGCTCCCCTCACTGCCATATCTCTCTGCAGAGTTCTCTGGGGTTGTCAGCCAACACTATGACCATGACCATGCATCTGTATGTTTTAACCACTCCTCTCACAAAGTGAATCCCATCTCAGGGAGAAGGCACTGCTGGCTACTGGCTTATTCTTTGTTGAAATTTTTTTCTCCACTCTCTGTGGGCTTCAATTCACACTTCAGATTCTTCCTGGATCCAGTGGACCCACTTCCCTCCTTGTCTTCCTCACAGTGCTATATTTCCAGCACCTGGATAGTGACTCTCAGAGAGGCTGTTTTCTCTGCTGCTTACCACTCTGCCATCTTGGTCTCTGACCCCAGGTGTGACTTGTTTTAAGAAAGCCTTCCCCTGGTGGGGTGCGGGGGCTGTGCTCTTCTTGTCTCCTAGCTCAAGCACTGGCTGACTCACAGGAAGGGTTGGCTTCTTGTTTCTCCCCCACCATGGGCCATGACTCTCAAATATGCTCCTATAATTTTTCAGTCTGCTTCAAGTATTATGCCAATTCATGTACATGTTATGGTATATTTCTGATTATCTTCCTTGTTTTGTGGTATTGCTATAAATACATATTACTTTTACATATGATATAAACTCGTAAACCTCATTCCTATTTTTGCCTTAGTGGATATTTTAGAGTGTATAAAATAAAAATATTTATCTTCATTTTCACCATTTTCAAATTTCTTCATTTTGATAGTTTCAAATGTATTTTTGGCATGCTATTTCTCCTATCTGAAGAAAGTCCTTTAATATTTCTTGTAGTGCAGGTCAGCTACTGATGAATTCTACCAACTTTTATTTGAAAATTTCTTTTATTTTGCATAATTTTGAATAATTCTTTATGGGGCTTATCATGTTTGATTGGCAGAACTATTTTTTCCAAAATGTTAAAGATGTCATTCCATTGTCTTCTCTTTGCATAGTTTCTGATAAGAAGTCTGTTGTTTTTGTCATCTCTGCTGCCATCAACTCTTTTAGCATTGTCTTTTAGCTGTTTGCCAATGTGTCTAGGATTTCATGCATTTGTTTTGTTTTAAATCCTGCTTTAGTTGTTTGAGTTTCTTGGATCAAGGTTAGGTCTCATTGTTTTTGAACAATTGTCAGCCATTATCTCTTCAATATTTTTCACTCTTTTTTCCTCTCCATCCTTGGTTTCCAACTATACAAATATTAGATCCGACAATGTTAATCAATTACTGGGTGCTTTATAATTTTCTTCACACTTCTTGCTTTTGTTTTAGTTTTGGTGATTTCCATTGACCTGCTATATTCAACTTCTCTGATATTTTTCTCACCTATGTGGAGCCCAGTGAGTCTTTCAAAAGTATTCTTTACAAAATTTTTAAGCATTTCCTATTTGACTCCATTAATTTCTATTGAACCCCCCCACCTCCATCTGCTCATATGTACTGTCTTTCCTTTTCACTAAAGCCTTGAGTCCAACATTTATGTAAAATTCCCTATGAGGTCTAAAATATGGTCATTTCTAAGTGTGATTTTTAAGACTCCACTGTCTCTTAGCAGAGTGTTGTTCCTTTTTATAATTAGAAGCCCTATAATATACATAAAACAGTAGACACTGAAGTAAACAGCATTTTTGCCTGAAAAGTAGCATATCTGTTTTGCTAGGATATTAAGTTGGAATGTTGGATTGATATGGCCACGATTTGGTACTGAGTTTGTTTTTGCAATAGTTATTTTAAGTGCATTACTGGCTTCAAAATTTTCTTGTATGACCTTTGGCTTAGGGTGGGGGTTGGAATGCTGAAGGATTTTTTCCCAGTACTCCTGCCGCACCATCTGTTTTTGGCTGTCCCCGTTCACTAGTGTTGCTGAAGAGTTCTCTATCCATGTTTTTCCCCTTTCAGTGAGGCCTGCTCTTGCTTGTCATGAGGAGCAGTCTAGTCTGTTTGTGGGGTGTATCCTCTGTTATCTTGGTTTAGTCTCAGAGATTCTGTGCAGTTTCAGGAGCAGAAATACATTCTACTAAATGACACATAAACTCTCTTTTCTTGCCTGTGAACAAACAAACAAAAATACCAGGTAGGCCTACTATCTTGTGAGTCAGCTGAAGATGAGTTCACACAAAGAGACAGAGGTGAGAGAATTTCAGAAAGCAATATAAACCAAGAGTGCCAGGACACACCTATAATCCCAGTACTCTGGGAGGCTAAAGAAAAACAATTTCGAGTTTGAGCCCAGCCCAGGCAATTTAGCAATTTAGTGAGACTCTTATCTCCAAAAAAGAAAAGGCTGGGGACGTAGCTCAGTGTGTGTACACCAATTCAATCCCCAGCATTGCGGGGCAGGGGGAGTGGAGGACAGGGAGCATTATAAAGGGCCTCTGCTAACCCAGACTCAAATCTTATTCAGTCTGTGTCCTTCATTTATGTGGACCTAGAAATAGTTTTGGTTTAAACTCCTCAGAATATTCTGTTACTTAGAAATTACAGCATCCTAACAGTTAAAACCACCATGGACTCTCATTGCTCTCTCTTGGAAGTGATGAGAGCAAAGAAATGCACCAGAAGCCCCAGGTGTCTGATGATACTGTGCTTCCTGAAACGACGACTTAGAGGCCAGGTCAAGCCAGTGCCTTGGTCACCCTATTCATCCATCTGACAAAACTGCTGCAACTAATGCTACTGAATTACACTAGGATATCCCAGGTTACTGGCTCCGAGGATGTACTGAAACCTAAAGAAATTTCATAGGAAGATAAAGTTGCTGACACCTAATTCATCTGTATTCTCAAAAAACTCAGAAATTTTGAAAATTAACCTTATTTTATTCTTTAATTTAGGCCAGGGTGCCATGTAATCAAATAGAACAACCATATGACGGGTTCTTAAGGGATTAATAGCTCGGTGGTTGTTTATTGCTTGGGTAAAACTGGTAAATGTTCATTGTAATTTTAAAAATAAACTACAGAAAGGAAAAAACTAGTCCAAAATTTTGCTTGCCAGAGAAAACCTTTATATACATAATAATGAGTAATCCTGCACATAGTATCGCTAAGCATGTGTTTGAACATATTTCTATACAAATTTAAACTGGACATTATGGAGATATGATCTCCATTTTCACTAAAGATTGTGTATGATCTTGTACTGTCATTGTAGATCTAGTCCATATTTTCTATACTTTCATAGTATAAAAACATAAATTTATCCAAATACCTGGAGACATTTATTTCTAGTTTAAAAACTAGTATTATGTAAGCCTTTTTAATTGTTAAAACTGCTTAATAATAAATTATTATTCTGACTTCCAGGCACATTTTACTTTTGATATAGTCATGCACCACATAACATTTCAGTCAGTAATCGCACATATGGTAGTCCCATAAGATTGTAGGATTTAGCAATATTATAGCCCAAGTTTGTGTTAAGTACACTCTGTGATGGTCACACAACAATGACATTTCTCAGAATGTGTCCCTGCTGGCAGTTGACACATTTCTATATATGCAGATTTTGATATTTATGGTACAAGCTTGTCTTTTTCATTCCCACCACCAAAATACATATTCTTGAAGATAGAGACCAGTAGATAAAATGGCAATACTATCCTAATAATCAAAATGTATAAAAAAATTTTAATTCAATATTTTTCCCTTTATATGAATGGGAAAAGTGTGGAGGTAGAAACCTTGGTCCTTCAAATTTGTCATAAACCCTGCCTAAGGTTTGGATTGGACAAAGCCTACACTTAGAAATCAGTCAGATAAATGAAGTTTAATGGAAATACAGACAGTAAAACACCAAGCAGTATAATTCTGACATTTATTTAATTGTCATTAGTAACACTTCTGACATTTTCCAAATGTTACAGTAAAACTCTGCCTTAATACAGAGGGCAGAAGTAAAAACGTAATATGTAAAATGCAGCATTCCGTTTTTTGAAAAGTTATCCAGAAACTCTGTTAATCAGTTTGTACTGTCATTTAAAGTGCATACATGTACACACAATGTACAGATGTAAACTTAAACTGACTGTGTACTGTAAAGAAAGAGACCATATATTAAGAAATTCAGCTCATCCCTCCTTAAGATGAGACAAATGATGGGAACCAATTCCAACAGTGTTACAACCAAATTCGTGTTACTTCGGACTGCAATATTGCTGATGCTCTACATTTTAAATAATACTTTTTTTAATAATATTGAGAGCATTTGCATAATTCCTCCTCCAAATCCACTGTTTTTTGAAATTAGCAGAATAAAATTTTCCATGTTATATCTTTCTGTACTTTAGTCATTTAGGAAAAAGTATCGAGTACCTATTGTGAGTTGCAAAATGTCATGGTTTTGTAGACTTAACAGTGAGCAAAGTCTCATCAAGCTTACATTCCACTGGACACAGGCATGTTCATCATTGTAATTTTGTTAAATTCCTGACCATACTCATTTATAAGCCGCAGCTCCTGTGCAGAAACTTAATACAGTTTTGACAAAATCTGTTATGGAACTCTTCTCATTAAAGGCCTCTGTTGTGTGGCCTTCTAATCATCAGACATTGAAGTTGGAAGAAACATTACTTTTTTTTTTTTTTTTTTTGAGGCACTGGGGATCGAACTCACAACTTCACACCTGCCAGACAGGCGCTTAAGCCACTGAGCCAAACTCCCAGCCCTAGTTTTTTGAGGCAGGGTCGCACTATGAAGCTCAGGCCAGCCTTGCGCTCACGTTGTAGCCCAAGCCGGCCTCGAACTCATAATGTTTCACCTATCTCAGCCTCCTGAGTGCTGGCATTAAAGGCGTGCGCTACTACGCCTGGCTGAAACATTACATTTTCATTTAAAAATATATTTTTCTCTGCTAAAAGAACTCTAGGGTGCTCACTTCAGCAGCACATATACTAAAAGTACTCTAGTGGCTAGAAATTTTCAGCTTCCTTTTGAGCACTTCAAAACAAACCAGGACATCGTTTTACAAGCCTTCATTTCTGTGTAGCTTCTCTGAGGAACAATAAACCTTACTATACTCTTCACTTTTATAGAATTTATCACCGTTATGGACTCTCTGGTGAATTAGAAGACCCGAGCTCCAACGGAAACCCTTCCCACACTCATCGCATTTATATGGTTTTTCCCCAGTGTGCACTCTCTGATGAGCTTGAAGGTTTGATCTTTGACTGAAGCCTTTCCCACACACCTCACATTTGTAAGGTTTCTCCCCAGTGTGGACTCTGTGATGGGCCTGAAGACTTGAGTACCCATTGAAACCCTTACCACACTGTTCACATTTATAGGGTCTCCCTTCTGTATGAATCCTCTGATGTGCTTGAAGGCGTGAACTCTCACTAAAGCCCTTTGTGCACATCTCACATTTGTATGGTTTCCCCGCTGTGTGGACCCTCTGATGTGCTTCAAGCCGTGAACTCTGACTGAAGCCTTTCCCACACATCTCACATTTATATGGTTTCACTCTCGTGTGGACTCGCTGATGACCTTGCAGATATGCTCTCTGACTGAAGCCCTTCCCACATACCTCACAGATGTACGGTCTCTCTCCAGAGTGAACACTCTGATGACTTTGAAGGTATGATCTCTGACTGAAGCGCTTACCACACTCGTTACATTGGTATGGCTTCTCCCCTGTGTGGACTCTCTGATGGGCCAGCAGGGTTGAGGCTTTACTGAAGCCTTTACTGCATTCTCCACATTTGTAAGGTTTTTCTCCTGTATGAACCCGTTGATGGATTTGAAGATTAAAGCTCCAACTGAACCCCTTCCCACATTCCTCACATTTGAATGGTTTTTCTCCAGTGTGAACTCTCTGGTGGCCTTGGAGGTGTGAACTCCGACTGAAACCTTTACCACACTCCTCACACTTATATGGTTTCTCTCCAGTGTGCACTCGCTGATGGCCTTGAAGGTAGGAATTCCGACTGAAGCCTTTCCCACATTCCTCACATTTGAACGGTTTTTCCCCAGAGTGGACTCTCTGATGTGCTTGAAGGTATGAATTTCGGCTGAATCCCTTATCACACTCCTCACATTTATATGGTTTTTCTCCCGTGTGGATTCTCTGATGAACATTAAGAACCGATCTATGACTGAAGCTTTTGCCACAAACGTTGCATGTGTACGGCTTCTGTCCAGCATGGGCTTTCTGATGGTTTTTAAGTTTCAAACTCCAGTTGAAGCCATTTCCACACTCCTTATAAGGTTTTTCTCTAATGTGAATTGTCTGATGGTCTTGAATAAATGAATTTTGACTAAAGCTGTTACTGTATACATAATGTTTATATGGTTGCTCCCTGGGGTGGGCTATCTGAAAGCCCTGAAAACGCGAGGCCAGGCTGAAGTCATTAACACACTCCTCAGGATTACAGGGATTCTCCTCCACGCAAACTCGATGTGGACCATGGAGATTTGAATGACAAATTAAACCCTTTCCATACTCCACAGTGGCGTACAGTTTCTCTTCAGTGTGGAAATTCTGATGCTGATGAACCCGAAGACATGAATTCTGATTAAAAATGTTCCCATTCTCCTCATAGTCACGGGATCCCTCCCTAGTATGGAGCCTAAAAATATTACTAAGGTCTAAGCTGTGACTGAAGGCTTTCTCATAAACTTTGCACCTCTGGGGTATTTCTCCTGTGTGGGCAAGTTCGTAAGACCTAAGAGAGGAGTGCTGGTTGACATTCTTGCCATATTCACCACATGTACACCACTTCTCCTCTGTACGTGTTCTCTGATGCGATTGCAGATGTAAACTCTCATCTTCATCTCTCTGAACACTCTGATGACTGTGAAGAACTGACTTATAATTACAGCCCCTTCCACATGGGCTGTATATACAGTGTTTCCCTGCTAGGCGCAGCTGCTGAATGGCAGAGCTATAGTCATTGCTGAAGTCTTCTCTATACTCAGTACATGGGCAGGGCTTCTGCTGTGCCTGGACTGAATCCTGATTAAGAAATGATACATCCATGATATCTTCTCCACAGTCATTGCAATTGTAGTTTTTCTCATTTCTGTGTACTCCCAGATTATCACTGCGACGTGAAATCCAACTGACACTCTCACGCTTACAGAAATTATTTGTCACGGAAATCTGTAGACATTTACACTGAGGATTATGGGCCTTGGCCAGATACATTTTCTTCCAAGAGTGCAGGGCTTTCGAGCATGGAAACTCTTGACTTTTTACATAATTAGAATCATCCACTACATGAGTCACTACATAGTTCCCATCTTCAGAAATCTGCATTGGCATTCCTGCCCAGATCTGGCAGGGAGAATCACCTCGTTTTTGCACCTGAAGATTCTTTCCTTGAAAGTTTTTCATGGAATCCTGACACCTGGCTAACCTGATTGCACCTTGTTGCCAGGTCTGACAGAAGGAAAGCTCTTTGGGGGAAAGGCAACTTAATTCCACTTCGTGAATATGCTCCTTATGTTGAATGTTGCTTCCTATAAAGACAATTGAGACAAATGCACAAATAAATGCTTTATTCAGAGATTTCAAAATTTTACACTTAGGTTGTAACATGAAACTTGAATAAAAGAAAATTCATGTCACTAATTTTAAGAATCCTTAGAAAGATGACTCTTGTTTGGCTACTGAGTGGTATAAATAGGATGGACAAAATTCAGACCACCTGTATGCATCAAAATCAGGGTTTTATAACACAACCACTGGATAGCAAATGTGGTGATCCCATTCAAAAAGCCTAATAAAAGCGTAAGCATGTCATCATGGGTTTGTTATGGGCTTCTTAAAGATCCAAAGGAGAAAACAGAAGGAAATATTCTCCAGTTGGAAAGAATAATAGTGGTTGTAAATGGACAAATGCTTTTTGCCCTGATAATAACTTTCTCTCTTTTCATGATAACGTTTTTGTTTGTAAGCCAATTATGTGTTAAATGCTATGATGATAAAGGTAAACACAGACCTTTAATCTATGCTTGAGGCATCATGATACCTTGCCTCTAATGAGTTATTTATCTTCATGAGAATAATCTCTTCAAAGTCACTGTAAACCACTATCAATTTTAACTCCTTTGTGAAGATATTTTACAGTTACCAAGGAGCCTGGTGTAGATCAGAATGTGCACATTGTTACAGGATTCAACTCAAAAGACATCATTAAAAAAATACCTAGAGGCTGAGGGGGGTAAGGGTAGCTAAGCTTCCTAACACCGGTGAGGTGTCCTTTGAAGCCATTCATCAGTCAAAAATGCAACTCAATGAACACTGACTTTGCCTTGCATCATTTTACTGGGAAATTAACATTTTGGGAGTTTGAAGCACCAAACAAAAAGAAAAAAGAGTTGAAGACAGGCATATTTGGGTTGAAATGCCTTGCTGCCCAGTTATTAAAACTCCTATGGTAGGCAGATGGTAGATCTTCATATCCTGATGAGAAGTACCCTCTCTGAAGACAATTGGTTAAGTATATAAAGTTTCTGAGGTATCCAGGAAAGAGGTAGTAAAAAAGGATTTTTTTTTTCATGTCTATTATCCTCAAACACAGTAATTCTTAACTTGTGTGTATCTGTCTCTCCACAGCCGAAGTGTTCTCCACAGGACAGGGACCACTGCATTACACATGCCGCCTACAACCCAGCCTAATGCATAAACGTGGGTTGATGAATAAGTAATAGCCTGAGTCATTCTCACTCAGTGAATTAAAAGGGTATGCAAATGCGTATTATTTTTTTGTGGGCAAGGACCTGGCAATGCTAACTTTGCTGGCGGCTGAAAGGCTGTGTGAGAAGCAAGCCTGCACTCAGGGTCATGCTGCTGGTGAGAAAAGCAAAGCTCACAGGATTTCTTGTGGATGAAATGAAAGCTAGTGACGTAAAAGACCCACAGGCAGGAACTGAGGATTAAGTCATTTCAGTTTTCTTTGGTTCCATCCAACCCCACAGTAATACTGAGCTATGTCCCTATACCTTTTTTAATTTTTTAATTTTGAGGCGGGGTCTTGCTAGGTTGCTGTGTTACCCAGGCTGGGTTTGAACTTGTGATCCTGATGCCTCGGCTTCCCCAAAGGTTGAGATTATAGACATGTGCCACCGTACATGGCTACTCTTTAATTCTGAAAGTTATTTTTTATTGGAGACTCTTCCTGTGGCACCAGTTATCAGGGACCCCTGCAGTGAGTCCCCAATCTCCTGCCAGGTGTTACAGCGCATGGCAGGAAGAAAGAGCAAGAAACAAAATAGGGGCACAGCAGGGATCGGGGATGACCAGTTGTCACAGGGAACAGAAGGCCACAAGGCAGCCAGGACCCTGGTATTTATTGATTACATCTGGTCAAGAACAATGAGGGAAGGGCAGTGAGTGTTTCCAGGAATAGAAATGGCGCTATGATGGGCTAGCAAGAAGAACAAAGCATTCTTGTAAGGATGAGACAGGAAGCAATAAGAAAAGTACAATTTCCCCAGGTTCCTTATCGTCTTCAGCAGCTCTTATCTTGCCCTGTCAGCGCCACAGCAGTCACTACTCCTGGGGCTTCCAGCTGTGACCAGAAAAGAGCAGGGAGTTTCTGCGTTCCAGTCTGGCTTAAAGGGCAGGACAAGGACAGCCTTGGATGTCCCCTGGACTCAGTTTATAATTTGTGGTCCCTGACAACTTTTGCCAGTGGCACATGCCTGTAATCCCAGCACTCTGGAAAGCTGAGGCAGGAGGATACATAGTAGACTACATAGTGAGACTGGTCTCAAAAAAAAAAAATTGTGTATTTTTCCCTGAACATGATTTTACCTCTAAGACCCACCCTATCCCCAAATTAAGAAAAAGCAGAGAAGAAAGGTACCCAGTGACAGCTCTGTGCCATAGCTCTGGGGTGGGGTACAGACTGTGGGAAAACACTGGCCCAAACCTACTCATTTTGTTTTTTTTTTTTTGTTTTTTTTTTGGTACCTGGGATTGAACTCACAACCTCATGCCTGCCAGGCAGGTGTTTAGGCCACTGAGCTAAATCCCCAGCCCTATTTTTTGAGACAGGGTCTCACTATGCAGTTCAGGCTGGCCTTGAACTTACTTTGTAGTCCAGGCTGGTCTCAAACTCACAAGGATCCTCCTGCCTCAGACTCTGAGTGCTGGGATTAACGGTGTGCACCACCACGCCCAGCTCATTTTGGTATTTTTAAAACATGTTTACTGTTGCTTCTCCCTTCCCGAAAGCAAAGCTTTTAGTTACTACATTAATATTTTATCATCTAACAATGAACCAAAGGGATACATTATAGGGAGGCATGTCAGATAAACGGCCTACAGAACAGGAAGTTTGGGTTTCCAGCTAGTTAGCTGATGCTTATAGTTTTGTTTTAGTGTCATCAAAGATGCACAATAAATATCCATAAACATGCAAGTTAATATGTCGAGTCTTGGGACTAATGTGAAAGAAGCTCCTCACAAAGTAACTGTTTCAGCCAGCTATGCTGGTGCAGCCCTGCAATCCCAGCACTCTGGGAGGCTGAGGCAGAAGGACTGCAAGCTTGAGCCCAGCCTTGGGAATTTAGTGACTTAGTGACTGTCTAAAAATAAAAATTTAAATCAGGGCTAGGGGTTTAGCTCAGCTGGAAGGCCCTGGGTTCAATTCCCAGTACTACAAAATGAAACAGACAAAACCCAAAGCATTTCAATATAAATTAGTATATAATTTATGATACAATTATCTCTCCAGTATATAAAAGAGATTAAAGTTTCTCTCCAACCAGTGGGATAAAGGAAGAAAAACAGAGTCATTTCACTTCATCTCTGGAAAAATGTAGAATTAAAGATGAGAAATTCTTAGGGGCTGTCTTTCAGAAAAATACCTTGCCTGTTTGTTTTTTCACTGTGGGGAGTGACATCCACTTGGACAGAGAAGGAGAAGAAACATACCTGTGACACTGTTTAAAGAAATACTAGAGAATTCTGGCCCACTGGGAAGCCCATGGACTTGTGCTAATAAGCTGAGAAAGAGAGCTTAATACATGAATGCCTTCTGATGGGTCTGAAGTCTCAGGTCACGACCCTGACGTCTGCCGACAAGCCGCCATGCTGTCCTGCCTTCCTATAAGCCTGGACAGCACACAGGAATATAAACTGGGAAGGAGAACAAAATGCTTCTTCAGAAAGCAGAAAATAGTCCACTAGAATGTGCTGACAATGACAAAACAGGAAAGTATACCCTGGTGACAGAGAGCCTGCCCTCTGTGGGGCTGGCTTTTAGGTTTAGTATTCATGGATCTGGACATTGCCAAAGATAGTATACATGCTGAGGCAGAAGTGTTGCTTTCTAGCCTCTTCCTGTGGGGGAAAAAAAAATCAAAATTGTCAAATACTTCCCTGAAAGTTTAGTGGATTCGGAGCTAGTAAGAACCAGCAAATTAACAAAATGAAATAGAAGAAGAAACAAGATAATAATTACTTGAAAGATGAAGATTACTAAATAAGGTCTGGCTCATGACACAGATGGTTTGGGTGTAATTAGAGATGACACTGGAAACAAAGTAGAAACAATTTGCTATGGCAAAGGAAGAAAAGTCCAGAAGCCCTGGTTTTGTAGAATAGTGTAGAAATGCCCATCTGTCCCTATGGTCCAAAAATTTATCTTCCCATCCTTGCTGTGAGATTCAGTTGCAACCAGCAATGGTGGTACCAGAGCTGGGGTCCCTCAGGACACTGAGCAGTGCTGAGGCACAGGGCCGGGAAGGACCACCTGGGGCTGGGGACCTCATCTCAGCGAGGGCTGCAGGTGGTGGCTAAGGCCACTAACACTGTACTTCTGCTAGAAATGCCATGAAAACCGATTCTGGTTGCTTATATAGGTTAACAAATGGATTTTAGGGAGACAGAGATTCCAAATCATCTGTTTAACTAGAAGTAAAAAAATGTTTCTAACCACTTTCCAAGCTAGAAGACAAAATTTAGTGGCTGACTGGGTAGGTTGTACTGTTTTTTGGTACCGGGGATCAAACTCACAACCTCACATCTGCCAGGCAAGCACTTATGCCACTGAGCTAAATCCCTGGCCCTGGCTTGGGTAGGCTGTACTTTTAAAAAGAGATCATAGGATGTTGTTAGGTGCCAACGTCTGGAACGTTCGGTTTATACAGCATGAGAACACTAAAAAGACTAATAAGGCTCAAAATGAATTTGGCAGATGGTGATACAGAATTTTAAAAGAGAAGATAGAAGCCGGGTGTGGTGGCTCACGCCTGTAATCCCAGCACTTGGTAGGCTGAGGCAGGAGGATCCTTGTGAGTTCAAGACCAGCATGGGCTACAAAGTGAGTTCAAGGCCAGCCTGAACTGCATAGTGAGACCCTGTCTCAAAAAATAGGGCCAGGGATTTAGCTCAGTAGCCTAAGCGCCTGCCTGGTAGGTGCAAGGTTGTGAGTTTGATCCCCAGTACCAAAAAAAAAAAAAAAAAAAAGAAAGAAAAAGAAAAAAAGTACTATATCATGTCTGACAAAGAAAATTAACTGAGGCAGAAATGAAAATTACAGAAGCAGAATTAATTCATTTTGAAATTCTTTTTCCTACCTAGGAGCATCCTTGGCTGTATAGTTGTAACAGTAGCTTTTGATGTTACAGTCTAGAGGACTCAAGAACCACTACCAAATTATTTGGACCCAAGTAAATGTCCAGCTTGAAACTTCTTCTTCAAGACTGAAGCCATGTCAAGAGACTATTTAGGACAGAAGCAAGAATGGGAAGACAAGAAGCTGGGCATATGAATTCAAGTGCCTCACTTGCATGACAAAGGTCAGTTAGATGCTGGAACTGATCATTTTTGATGGTTACTTTATTTGATTGGCTATTCTTGTCTTTTAGGTATAATGGCTACCTAGGTATGAATATCTGAGGGCACTGAACACTCAGGAGAGGCATTCATCAGACAA
>RJWM01037504.1:0-17249 GCA_004363535.1 Dasyprocta punctata | reverse complement strand
AATTAATACTCATATGATTGGATCAATCTTGCATGTCTATATCTGTTAATGTAAGAAACCATTTTAAAGATAACAATGCGCAAATTGCAACCATTGTCAAGCTTCTATCTTCCGGTTTTGTAAACCTGCAATATTGTGTATTTACTCTAGTTGTTTGCTTGTCTCTTTTGCTTGTTGTTTTTACTATATATGTCGTTTTGTTGTTGTTGTTGTTGTAGTTTTTGTTTGTTTTGTTTTTCTTTGCTCAAATAAAATTAAAAAAAAAAAAGAACTGCTTCTCCCATTCATTTGCTAAAATTGCACATGCAGAATGAATAACAACAAAGATCTACTAATGCTTTTTATTTAATTATTTTAGTTGGCACAACTTCTGCTGTGTCCAGCCTGGGCAATGTGAAAAGAAGTATTCGTCCACCTAATCAGATTTTAAGTCAGCAATAAAGTGGAAAATAATGTTGTGTATGGGAAAAATGTTGGACCTGATAGAATTTAGACAACAACAGAATAGTAATTAGTATGTTCTCTGTTTCCTTTTTCTCATCCTATGAGAGAAGAGAAATGCTGTAAGGATAACTGGTTAAGAAAATTCTAACATCGAGGGCTTATTTTTCTTGCATGAAGTTTATGCTACTGCTTTGATCTAATTACACACAGAATGGTAAGAATATTTGGAATTTATCAACATGAAAATATGTGATATATATCTTTGGGGGTTTTTGTGCATCTTAATTTGATCATTCTTGTTTGTTAATAAAAATACCAATTGTATCAGTGCTCACAGTGTAGGAACGGCATTCATTTGTGTGCTAATTGCATACAGTTTTTATTACTTCATTTCATAAATGAAATTTAAGCAACACTGATTAATAGAAATATTTAGCCTATTTTTTTTTAAAGGAATAGCCTTTCTTTTAAATAATATTCAGTAAATAATATTCAGAGTGATCATCAAAGCAACACCCTACAACATGGCCCAGTCTGGTCCAGACTTACCCGTTAGTACCCTATACAAACTTCTTGTGCTTCAGTCAACCAGAGGTATTGGAGATTTTCAGGACAACCTGAATTTAATGGCCATAGCCATCTGACCTTGACATTTTCTCTATGCACGGTGCCCTCTTTGCTCTGCACTGGATGCCATTGGCTAGTTTTACTTCAAAATGTCTTATAGCTGAATGTACTTACTACAAAAAATATAGAAATATTACATTTCCATACACTATCATCACTAGTAAAGCAAGAAGGCAAAAATGTAAGGATATCATACACTGTGGTCATGAGTAAAGCAAAAAGCAAAAATGTAAAGATTTATACTACTCTGAATCCCCAAGATAAAATAAACTATTTGATTTAACTTTAGAATTTCCCAGACATATGCAGGAATAACATTATTGTTCACTGAAAAGTCCTTTTATGGATCCAACATTAGTGATCTCCATGTTAAAATTCAACACCAAATGTGATGGCATTGAGAAGTGAGGTTTGATTAGGTAGTGATGATGAATTCCACATGAGTGACATTAATGTCCTTCTAAAAGAGATCACTGAGAACTCTGTTGCTCTCCTTCTGCCATGTGAGGATTCAATGACAAATTGGCAGTGTGCAACCTAGAAGACATCCTCACCAGAAATCAGCCAAGATGGCACCCTGACCTTAGACTTCCAGTCTCCAGAGTTATGAGCAATAAATTATGCTTAGACATCACCCAGCCTATAATAACTTGCTATAGAAGCCCAATCTAAAACATGTCTAAGACAATCTACTGAAAGTTGATAATGGTCAACTATTGATATGATCCAGCTATAATATTTAACTTAATTTCTTCATTTCTATCACTTACGTAATAAGATCAATAACAATACCTAACTTTAAAAAATATTGTATGAAAACTGCATAGTTAGTGTTTAGAAAGGGCTGAAACAATGCCTTTCACACAGTTAAACCTAAATCAGCATTTGTTAAATGTAAAAGGTGAGAGGGAGTGACAGGTTATGTTATCAGTGATTCTAGTGAATGATGTTTGCCATCTGAACATTTTAGTTATTGCATCAGAAGACTAAAACATAACAATATTTTCAAGGCTATGCTCCAAGACTAATTTTGGTAGAGGATGATTATGTTAGCCTGTTATTTACTACTGTAAGCTAATTCCGCAGAATGTGTAATATATAAAGATAAGAAACTTGCTTCTCACAGTTCCAAGGCTGGAAAACCCAAGATCAAAGGGCTATAAGTGGTGAAATCCTTCAAACTTTGCCATAACATGTCAAGAGTATGTAAAAGAGAGAGACAGTGGTGGGCACATGAGAAAGAGAGGGTCAGAGGAAGCTAACTCTGTAAAAACATACCCACCCCATACTAACCCATTCATGAAGGCACAACCCACAAGACCTAATAACTTCTTGTTCACCCCTGTCTGCCAGCATTGTTACTTTGGGACTTTTACATCCAGCACAGGAACTTTGGGAGACATACTGAAATCATCAGTGTAACTATTCAGCAGCAATGAGGAGCAAAAATTTCAGCCCTCACCTCGCGTCACTCTAGAATATAGATTTCAAATATGTACATTAGCAAGTAGCCTCCAGACATGAGCAGCTGGCTTTGTTGCTTAGATAAAAAGGATCCTTTGTTTTGTTTTGATCTAATCTTTCTTCCAAATATAAACATGTGTGAAGCTATTGTCACAAATTATTAATGCTTGGTGTATGGTAGTTGACTTATTGTTTTTGTGGGTTTTTTTTTCACCAGATGGAAGACATGGATGATGCTCCAAACAAAAAGCTCAAATGTGAAAAAATAAAATAAAATAAAGGTTTTATTGTGTAATAGTTACAGGTTTAAGTCTTTCAAAATCCCCCATGGAAGTAAGCATAGGAGTGAGAAGTGACACTCCAAGGTCTGTGATCTGTTATTTGGCTTCCTTGGAAAGAGCTATGTCAAAACCCTGTGAGAGAGAAGACCGAAGAGAGGGCCAAGCTCGGGCTGAGACGCAGCACCAGCCAATTTTGGCCATTGACAGCAGAGAGTTTGATAGGCTGCTATTCCCCCCCTGATAGTTACCAGTCTCTAACTTATAAAATTTTCTCTATCAGACTTTACTAAAATTGATGCTGTGGAATAGCAGAACGGGCATATTGATTAATCTATTAGGAAGTGAGGAATTGCTGTACGATTTCCCTGTGATGAGGAGAGGCCTTCAGATGTTCCAAATTGTATTATAAGATAGGTAAATACCTCCAGTCCCATGCAAAGGCCATTTCCATACTCCTGACATATCCAAGAAAAGAAAATATTCTACTAAATCTGTTTGTTGTTTCAGTCATCTAAGTTTCTCAAGGTTTGTGTTACAATGAATAAAAAAATCATCAAGGATTACATTTTTGAAAAAACTTCTACCAATGTGTGCCTTTTAGCAAATTAGAATTTCTTGTAGACTCGGTTTTCAAATATACAAAATGATAGAACTGGAATAAAATTTCGGGTTCCATGTGAGTTTTGAAATTCCTTTATCCTATGAGTCATCTTCTCATCTTCTGTCCAAACAGGGCCCATTTTCAACAGCATGGTCTGAAGGGTCGCGCCTCTCTTTCAAGAATAAGAGGTCATAGCACTGACATCAATGGAAATTGCTGTCTTTTAAGGTCGCATTGCTTCAAGATCATGGCTTCTGAATAATTCCAAGAACAGAGGAGCAGTTTGATGTGAACAGGAGGGTAAATGCTAGTGCCGCAATTCTCAGCGGCTTGTCACAAAAATCGGAGAAAGAGCTCACTGCAATCAGAGATGATTTCTGTAAAGGAATAATAAAGAGAAACGCTGTCACTGAAAGTGGTTTAGAATAAAGGAGGAATCCAGAAGAAATGAAGAATTATTATTTTGAAATCTGACATCTTTTTTCCCTGCTGAAATTCCAGTTTATATTGACTGACTTTGTAGTTTACTGCGCTACGTGTCGGCAGGATAATGAAAGCTATAATGTCAAGCACTAAAGAGAATACACACAAGGCTGTCGCAGCATCATCACCATCAATTACATCTTTGAAAGCCTACAAAGTGTGTGACACCATGCTATGAATAATGAGTTCTCTTTTCCAGTTCAGCTTTAAATGTATTTCCCTGACTGCCTCAGAAGGAAGGGAGCGCTCAACTTAGTTCCACTCTGGAGATTCTATCTCCTCAAATGACGGGGAATCGTGCATGAAAGCTGCCATCCCGAGAAAAGTAAATACAGAAGTAAACATTTGTTTCTCTCCCTGGTGTCTGTATTTTTGATACATATGTATTTTAAGCCTCACTCAGTATTGTGAATACAAATTATGGCCAAAAGGGAAAAAAATTGAAAAGTTTCCTTTTTTTATATATACTTGTGTAAATAACTGGCTATAAAGAAAATAATACTTATAGAAACAATGAATGTCATATCAAAGCATAGTCAAAGGGATCCATAGAAAAGTTTCCAGATTTGATAAAATAAATGATTACTTGTATTCAAGATTTAGTATCAAGCAGGATGAATACAAACAAGTCCTTACCAAAGTGTACAGTAGTAATCATTTAAGAAAAATAATTAAAAAACTACATTCAAAGAGAAAAAAAAAACAGAGGAAAAACATACATTGCCTACAAACTAAAATATTTAGACTAGTAATATCTAACATCTAGATAGAGCAAAAAAGTCAACCATCAGTGGAATAACATCTTTAAAGTGTCCTGGGAAAATGACTATAAACCTCCAGTCGTGTGTTAATGGAAATATATTTCAAAAATAGTGGATAATAAAATAAAATTTAAGCAAATATACTCTGCATGTAGTATCTAAAGTATTAAAAGCACTTTAATTATACAAAAAAGATAGTTTGACACGTGAGAAAATGTGAGAAACCAAGAAGCAAACTTTTCAGAAAATCTAAATAAACAACACCTGCATAAATCAATAATAAAAATATTTAGCTGTGAACTCATGAAAAGATAAATGTAACCAACTGAAAAATGAGAGCACATTAACTGGAAGATGGTGAAGCATCTTAGAGGTAAACACAAAATTTTTATGTTGTCCACGAAAAATAAGATATTGATTGAAAGAGACCTGCTACCTAGGATATAGATTGTTAGAAATAACATTCTACAAACATAACAAGAAACAGCTTTCTCAAGCCATCTGAAGACATATCACAGAATAACCAAGTAGCCTGAAATCTAAGACCCTCCAGGGAAGGCTCAGTTTTAGCCTTGTCTGACCTGTAGCAATGCATAGACGTAAAATATGCCAGAAACAATAAGAGTATATGAAGTCTACCTTTTGTACAGTTGATAGAGAGTAATTGTGAGCTAGAATTAGAACAGAGAAACTATGGGAGTTGGTATATGTATCTTAAGGGAATGTAAAGGGAATAAATACCCATTTGGAGCACCTTCACCACAGACCTTCACAAGGACGTAAGAGAGACTGGCAAGTGGGCAGGAGGCTGCAACCTCCCTTGATGATAAAGCCAAGAGGACAGATAAAGCCACTATTTCAAAAAGGACTGAATTCCTACACAAAAGAAGCAAAGATCCAGTAAGTAAACAAAAGAAGCATTGACCCAGTAAGTAAACTTAAAGAAAGAGAGAGAGACAGAGACAGAGTGAAAAGAAATAGAAAATGAGAAGACAATTAAACAAGATGGAAACCCAGATATCCAGCTCACCAAAGGTAAACCCAGGGACAATGAGGTGTAATAATCCAAAAGTCATCCTCCTGAGCTCTTTGGGGTGGTAGCAGTGGAAGGTAAATGAATGAGACTCTAGAAAAAAATCAGATCAGAAATAATTTCTCAGATAACTACACAGATGGTGATTATACTGAAAGACATGCAATAGATTAAAAAATTCCATTGAAGATATATGCAGCAGAATAAATCAATGTGAAGACAGAACTGATACAGAAGATGGACTTGCAATTAGAGATCATGAAAAGAAAGATTTCTTAAAAATAGCAAGGGGACATTAGAAATCAATACAGCAGCTGCTAGATGATGCAAAGAATAACATAAAATTGATGAGAATCAATGAAAAAGTAAGAGATAGCAAAAATGAAATACATGTTCAAAGAAGTTAAGACAAAGAAACTATGCTGGTTGGGAAAAAGAATTTGACATATAGATAAATGAGGCATACAGTACTCTAATTAGCTATGATCAAAACAATCTACAGCAAGGCATGTAATAGTCAAGATTCCAGAAATTCAACACAAGAACAGAATATTGAAAGCTGTTAGAGAAAAGAAGCAAATCACGAATGAAGGAAAACCTATCAGAACCACAGACAACTCACAAACCCTTAAGTCAAGGAGACTTGAAGTTAAGTATTTCAAGCCCTAAAAGAAGACAATTTTCAACCCAGACAGATGGACCTGTAAAATGATCTTTCAAAGTTGGTTAAGATATAAGATACTTCCATGACAAAGAACACCTGAAAAAAATGCATGAATGCCAAAACAGTAATCCAAAAAAATAAAATAAAATAAAAATAAAAACAGAGTGGCATAAAAAATAAAAAACAAAATCCCATAGTACACTGAATAAAAGAAACACATTTAATTCAGAAAGAAATTCATGAATTGAATGTCAAAGAATGGTAAACAATACTCTGTGTGATAGGAACCCAAAAAGAAGCAAGGGTAACTATCCTATTTGCAGAAAAACTGATTTCAAGCCAAGACTGATTAAAACAGGCAAAGAAGGTTGCTATATTTTTGTAAAGGGAAAAGCTAGGGGTAAAGAATAACAATCACAAATATATATGGAAGAAATACCAGTGCTCCCAACTATTTAAAAAATATTAACATACATGAAAAATTAAATAATCACTAATGGAATTACAATGCAGGACCTCAGTATCCCACTTTCACAAATGGATAGATCAACTAGACAAAAAAAATCAACACAAAAATACTAGAACCAAAACAAATCTGCAAATAAATGGACTTTGTGTGTATCTACAGAGTGTTCCATCCCACAACATCAGAATACATTTTGTTCTAAGCTGCACATGAGACATTCTCCAAAATAAACCACATAAGCCGGGCGTGGTGGTGCACGCCTTTAATCCCAGCACTCGGGAGGCTGAGGTAGGCGGAGCGTTGTGGGTTCGAGGCCAGCTTGGGCCACAACGTGAGCACAAGGCCGGCCTGAGCTACATAGTGCGACCCTGCCTCAAAAACCCAGGGCTGGGAGTTTGGCTCAGCAGCTTAAGCACCTGTCTGGCAGGTGTGAGGCTGTGAGTTCGATCCCCGGGGCCGCAAAACAAAAATAAAATAAAATAAAATAAATAAATAAATAAAAAATAAACCACATACTAGCTCATAAAACATGCTTAAGTAAATGCAAAGGAACTGTAATTAGTCAATGTATTCATCAAATCATAATGCAATGAAATTGGAAATCAATGGGAAAAGAAAACAAGAAATTCATAAACACATGGAAATTAAATGGCCCCCCACTGAACAACCAATGGGTCATAGATGAATTTTTAAAAAGAAATTATACAGCTTCTAAAATTGAATGATAATGCCAATACATCATACTGAAATTTATGGGACAAAATGAAAACAGTCCTACAAGGGAAATATATACCGGTGAATACCCATATCAGGAAAATAGAGCAAGCTCAAATAAATAACTTAATGTGGAATTTTAAGCTTCTAGAAAACAGAAGACCAAGGTAAGCCTAAAACTCACATATGGAAGAAAATTATGAAAATCAGATCAGAAATTAATGCAATTCAGACTAAGAAAACAATGCAAAGAATCAATTAATTGAAGAGTTGGTTCTTCGAAAGATTGAAGAAAATCAACAAAAACTTAGTCAACCTTGTCAAAAAAGAAAAGACTTAAATCCATGCAATAACAATGAAAAGGGTGAAATCACAGCAGATATTGTAGAAATCAAGGAGATCATCTATAACTACTTCAAGAAACTGTGTTCTCATAAGATAGAAACCACAGAAGAAGTGGACAGATTCTTAGATACATATGAATTACCAAAATTGGATCAAGAAGATACAAAAATTATAAATACACTAGTAACAGTCAATGAAATTAAAGATGTAATTAAAAATCTACCCACAAAGAAAAGCCCTGACATATCCACTAGTGAACTATATGAGAAACTTAGAAAAGACCTAATTCTGCTGCTTCTCAAACTCTTAAATAAAATTGAAAGGAAAGAAATACTCCCAATTATCAGCCATGCTGGGGCTGGGAGGACCCAACAAGAAGCAAACTAGCCAGTCTTTCTGGTAAACCATGCAAGCCATGTGGGTTCCAGGAAGAGAAAAGTCAATGCCTCCCAAAAATCGGCCATGCTGGGATTGGGAGAACCCACCAAGAAGCCAACTAGCCAGGCTTTCTGGTAAGACATGCAAGCCATGAGGGTAACAGGAAGAGAAAAGCCAGATAGCACCTCCTGTGAGCCTACTGCTACATGAACTGAGAATCAAACCACCCAACCCCCACTCCCACTCCCCCTGCCCAATAAGCAACCAGCTAGTTTGGAGGACAGGTTGAGCTGACAACAACTAAGGTACATAAAGCAACTAAATGATTGTATTGTTTGGTTGATTTTGCAGGCCTTGGGCCATCAGTCTGAGCATCTCTTGGGAGGATGACAGTATGCAATATAGCAAATATAGGGGATTTCCTTCTATCTGGTCTTTGAAATCTAATATTGTTCTCATTGTTTTGCTTTGTTCTGATTAATTCTTTTGCTTTATTCAATATTGTTTTGATTGGTTTTATTCTGGTTTGTTTTTGGTTTCATTTTGCTATACCAGATGGAATGGACAACTATTGTGAAGATAACAAGATATACTAGGGTGTCTATTGTTAGTTTCCTAGTACCCTGCTTTGAAGTTCTGTACAAATTTTGCTGCTTTGTTTTGATTGGCTTTGTTCTGTTTTGTTTTGTTGGACTTTACTGTCTTTACAATAAAAAAAATTAAAGAAATACTCCCAAATTCATTCCTGGAAGCAAATGTTACCATGATATCAAAACAAGAGAAAAACACAACCAAGCAAAAACTACAGGCCAATTTCCCCAATGAACATGGATGCAAAAATTTTCAATAAGATACTGGCAACTAGAATGAAGCAAATCATCAAGAAGATTATACACCATGACCATGTAGGATTCATCCTAGGGATAAAGGGTTGGTTAAACGTTTGTAAATCAGTAAATGTAATACACCATATTAACAGAGCCAAGGACAAAAATTATATTATCATCTCAGTAGACGTAGAAAAAGCATTTGACAAAGTCCAACATCCATTCTTAATAATGACTCTATAGAAAATTGTAATAGATGGTCTTTATCTCAATCTGATAAAAGTCAGCTATAAAACACCAACAGCCAATATCACACTGAATGGTCAAAAACTGAAAGCTTTCAGTTTAAAATTAGGAAGAAGACAAAGATGTCCACTGTCATCACTCCTATTCATATATTTCTGGAATCATTAATAAGAGAAATTTGACAAGAGAAAACAATAAAAGCAATAAGGATAGGAAAGGAAGAAGTTAAATTGTCCTTATTTGCAGATGACCTGACGCTCTACACAGAAGATCCCCAAAACTCCACCAAAAGGCTCCAAGATTTAATAACCAGATTCAGTAGTGCAGCTGGATACAAAGTCAGCATTCAAAAATCAATAGCATTCTTGTACATGAATAACAGAGGGAGAGAGAAATTAAGGAAACAACATTTCACAGTAGTATCAAAAAAATGAAATACCTAGAATCAATCTAATGAAGGATGTAAAAGATCTCTACACTGAAAACTACAGTACTCTGAAAAAGGAGATCTAAGAGGATATCAGAAAATAGAAAAATATGCCTTGACCTTCAGTAGCAAGAAACAACATAAAGTCATTATACAGATTAAATGCAATCCTGATCAAAATTCCAAAACATATCTCACAGAATTAGAGAAAAGAATTCTAAAATGCACTTTCAACCTGAAGAGACCTAGAATACCAAAGACAATTTTAAGCAACAAAGCAACTAGAACTGTATCTTTCACCATGCACTAAATTAAAATCAAAATGAACCAAAGATCTGAATATTGAAACAGAAATACTAAATCAGTTGGAAAATAGGATAGGTAGAGTTCTTAAAGACATGGGTGTAGGCAAAGACTTTACATACAAAATTCCAATCACGCAGGAACTATCACAAAGCATCAACAACTGGGATCTCATCTTATTAAAAACTTTTGCATAGCAAGAGAAACCACCAACACAGTTCAGAGACAATACACAATGTGGGAAAAAATTTTCCAACTGTTCCTCATACAAGGACTACTATCTAGAATATATAAAGAATTCAAAAAGATTAGATACTCCAATTTTAAAGATCTGATTCAAAAATGGACATCTGAAATAGACTCTTCTCAAAGATGTAGAAATAGCAAATAAATATATGAAAAAATGTCCAGCACCATTGGTTATTCAAGAAAAGCAAATTAAAACAATATTGAGATTGCATCTCACCTCAGAAAGAACAGCTATTATCAAGAAGTCAACCAATAACAAATACTGGAAGGGCTGTCAGGAAAAAGGAATCCTTTTTTAGTGGGAGTATAGGCTGGTGCAACCACTGTAGAAATCTGTATGAAGATTCCTCAAAAACTAGAGCTATATGTTCAGTTAAACTCAGCTACTCCACTTCTTGGTATCTCTCTGAAAGAATTAAAAGCATCATACCACAGTGATATATGAACACCTATGGTTACAGAAGTACAGTTTGTAATAGTTTAATCTTGAAAACAGCTGAAATGACCATCACCTGGTGAATGCTTAAGGAAATATGAGGGTTTTTTTTTAAATAGAGTGTGGTACTACTTTGCCACAAAGGAGGATAAGCTTAAGGTATTTCTTGCTAAGTGGATGCACCTTGAGACTAAATCCTTTAGTGAAATAAATCAGACACACATGTAAATACTGCATTGTTTCTCTGGTATGAGAAACTGAAAGTGTAAATAGGGACCAAAATGCGTAATAGATACTATGAAGTAGGACAGAAATGTTCGAATGAGAAAGGGAACTAGATAGGGGTGACGGGATAAGGAAGGAAGGGAAAAGAAAAAAAAATGAGAAAAGAAGGAAAAAGTGGAAACAAGGCTTTTGTAAATAAGGAGGGCAAAAGGGAGTAGGGAAATGGAGAGAAAAAGAATCAAGATATAACATGTACAGATACAAATTCCCTATGATGAATGTGATCATTATGTACCAATAAGCTTAATTAATAAAGAAAAGAAAAGAGACCAGTATTAATTTAGAATATATAAAGAGCTCAAAAACATCAGACCCCTCAAAAGACTCAGTCCAAAAATTGGGCAACTGAAATGAATAGACACTTCCCAGAATATGAAGTCAAATGACCAATAAATACATGAAAAAGTGCTCAGCATCCCAGGCCATTAAAGAAATGGAAATGAAAACAGCACTGCAATTTCATCTCACTCTACAGGAAGTGGCAATCATCAAAAAATCAAAAAATAACAAATTCTGGCAAGACTGCAGTGAAAAAGTAAGCCTGTCTGTCGGTGGTAGTGTAAGTTAGTACAACCACTATGGAAATCGGTATGGAGTTACCTCAAAATACTTAAAATGGAAATTTCAATCACTTCAGTTATTTTCCTACTAGGTGTCTTTCTGAAAGAGTTAAAGACATCATGCTACAGTGACACATGCATTGATAATGTTTATAACAGCAAAATTCATAATAATTAAACCTCGGAAGCAGCATATATGTCCATCAACAGACTAATGAAGAAGATACGGTATTTATACAGAATGGACTGCTACTCTACTATAAAGATGGGTAGATCTGAGTCATTTGTAAGAAAATGGGTTTACCCTGAGTCCAGAATACTAAGTGAAATAAACTAGACACACAAGCTTAAGTACCATATGGTTTCTCTCATATGAGAAATTCAAAGTACAAATGAGAAAAAGAAAAGACAGATACAGTGGTAATCTTTGTTTACAAATTTTATTTAATGATTTTGGAGAAGGTGGCTGTGGTCATGCTTGTCACCTGATGTGGACTTTGCCAACAGAAGCAAAATTTTACCAAACACTTTTGTTTGTGAACCAAATTGTTTGCAAACAGAATAATTCAGATAGAGGCATTACTGCTAAAGGAATCAGAGAGATATATCTACTGCAAATGGGAAAGGGAACATGAGATAGAGGGACAGGAGATTGGTTGGAGGCAAAGGGAAGGTAAAAAGAGTTAGCTGTGTTACTTACCAAAAATACACAATGAAAGTGGTCACTATGTACCACAGAAATGTACTAATAGATAATTTAATTTAAGTACATAAGATCCAGATTCTTAATATGATGAATCACAATTACTAAAGACAAAAAGTAAGAAAAAAATATTAACACAATGAATTTTTAAAGTGAGATATTTCAAATGCATACTTTGTTTTACTAAAGTCTTATAGCCAAAAACAAATACAGTTCATCAAAGAACAGTGAAAGAACTTCACAAGAATAAAACATAGTATGATATCATAACTGCTAAACTATCAGAAGGCAGAAATGAATCTGACCTAAGTTTGATTCCTAGTGCACAAAAAAAAAAAAAAAAGAAAGGAAAAAAAAAGATTATTATGTCATGGGACCCACAGTAGTCTAGGTAAAGTCAATTTATGATTAGTGAGATTTCCTTGTGGAAAGAACAGGAGTTAGAAAGTCAGAACTCATCTAGGCTTCCCATATGGGTAAGCTGGGTAGAAGAGAGATTGAAAAAGTTAAGTGTGAATCATATCACAAGCAGGTTTCTCTCCTTTGCTAAGGAGTTTTGGCTCTGTCCTGACAGTTATGAGGAAACATGAGTAGATTTCACACAATTCATGAAGTCAGGTCAGGAGTATTGTGTCACCACTATGAAACATGAAATTTTGAGAGGAAGAAGCACTTTTAGGAGGTTTGTCCTTCACTCAAAGTATAAAATTGCAAGATTCTAAACTAAAATTTTCACCAGGTGGAAACAGAGCAAGTGGGTTATATTACAAGAGGGTAAATTGGAAGAGCATGACTGATTTGTGTGGTCTCTCTGGCAAGGTATGTCAGAGCTCTAGGCTTTTAGGCAAAGGTATAAATCTTCTGTAAATAATATTCTACTTTTGTTGTTTATGTACAGGAATGCTATTGATTTATGAGTGTTTATTTTATATCCAGCTACATTACTGAATTTGGTTATTACATCTAGAAGTTTTGCAATGGAGCTTTTGGGGTCCTCTATAGAGTATTATGTCATCTGCAAATAATGATAATTTACCTTCTTCCTTTCCTATCTTTATTCCTTATATTTGTCTTTCTTGTCTAATTGCTCTTGCTCATGTTTCCAGCACTATATTGAATAGGAGTGGTGATAGTAGACATCCTTGTCTTGTTCCTGATTTTAGAGTGAAAACTTTCAGTTTTTGACCATTTAATGTGATACTGGCTGTTGGTTTATCATAAATGGATTTTATCAAATTGAGGTAAAGAACATCTATTTTGACTTTCTGTAGGGTTCTTATTGTGAATGAGTGTTGGACTTTATCAAAAGCTTTTCCACCATTTATTGAGATGCTCATGTGATTCTTATCTTTGGCTCTATTGATATGGTGTATTATGTTTACTGATTTGCATATGTTGAACCATCCTGCATTCCTGGAATGAATCCCACTTGGCCGTGGTGTATAATCTTCTTAATGACTTGCTGCATTCTGTTTGCCAGTATTTCACTGACGATGTTTGCTTCTATGTTCATTAGGGAGATTGGCTTGTAGTTCTTTTTTTTTTTTGGTTGGGTCTTTCTCTGGTTTTGGTATTAGGGCAATACTTGCTTCCAGGAATGAGTTAGGGAGAATTGCTTCCCTTTCAATTTCATTGAAGAGTTTGAGGAGTGTTGGCATTAAGTCTTTCTTTAATTTCTTGTAGAATTCAGCAGTGAATCCATCAGGACCTGGGCTTTTCTTTGTTGGTAAGGTTCTAATTATATTTTCAGTTTCATTAAGTGAAATTGGGTTATTCAGCAGTTTTACATCTTCTTGATCCAGGTTTGATAATTCATATGTTTCTAGGAATCTGTCCATTTCTTCTGTGTTATTGAACCAATGGGAGTAAAGTTTTTCAAAGCAGGTATTGATGATCTTCTGCATTTCCACAGGGTCTGTTGTGACTTCGCCCTCTTCATTCCTTATTGCATGAATTTGAGTTTTTTCTTTCCTTTGTTTAATAAGGATGGCTAGGGGCTTATCAATTTCATTTATTCTTTCAAAGAACCTACTATTTGATTCATTAATTCTTTATATTATTTTCTTAGTCTTCATTGCATTAATTTCTACTCTGACCTTTATAATTTCCTCCCTTCTTTGGCTTTGGGCTTGACTTGATCTTCTTTTTCTAGATGTTTGAGGTGTAGCACCAGGTTGTTTATTTGTGTTTGTTGTGTTTTCCTGATGTGGGAATTCACCACAATAGATTTCCCTCTGAGGACTGCATTCATTGCATCCCACAGTTTGTGGCAAGTTGTATTTGTATTTTCATTTGCTTGTAGATACTGTTTATTTTCTTCTTTAATTTCTTCTGTGATTCAATGATTGTTCAGGAGTGTATTATTTAATTTCCATGTGTTTATGAAGTTTTTGCAAGAAACCACATCCTTCACAATGGCACCCCCAAAAAACGAACTACTTAGGAATCAGTCTAACAAAGGAAGTAAAAGATCTGTACAGTGCAAAGTATAGTACTCTGGCAAAAGATCTCAGAAAATGGAAAGGCATTCCTTGTTCATGAATAGGAAGGACAAACATAGTGAAAATGGCCATTCTTCCAAAATTGTTATATAGATATCATGTAATTCCAATCAAAATACCACTAGCATACCTCATAGATCTGGAGAAATCACATCTAAAATTCATCTGGAACCAAAAGAGACCTAGAATAGCAAAGGCAGTTCTGGGCAACAAAGGCAAGGCAGGAGGCATCACAATCTCTGACTGGAAGTTGTACTACACAGCTACTGTAATAAAATCAGCACGGTACTGGAATAACAACAGACCTGAAGATCAATGAAATAGATTAGAAGATAGAACCACAATTACAAACACACTCAGCCACCTTATCTTTGACAAAGGGGCCAAACATGCTCAATGCAAGAAAGATAGCCTCTTTAGTAAGTGGTGCTGGAAAAATTGGCTTTCCATATGCCAAAAACTAAAACTAGACCCATGCCTGTCACCATGCACTTAAGTAAGTCAAAATGGATCAAAGATCTAGATTAAGAGAAACACTAAATCTGCTGGAAGACAAAGCAGGTAGAAATCTTGAAGACATAGGGGTAGGCAGAGAATTCATGAATAAAAATCAAATTGCATGGGAAATACTTCCCAGAATCAACAACTGGAATCTCATCTCATTACAAAGTTTTTGTATATCAAAACAAATCTCCAACAGAGTGAAAAGAAAACTCATAATTTGGTAAAGAATCTTAGTCAACTATCCCTCAGACAAAGGACTTCTATCTAGAACATATAAAGAATTAAAAAAAAGATCAGGCCCCCAAAATTCAAAGATTCAATCCAAAGTTGGGCATCTGAGATAAATACACACTTCTCAGCTGAAGAAATACAAATGACAAATAAATACATGAAAAAATGTTCAGTATCCTTGGTCATTAGAGAAATGCAAATTAAAACAATGCTGAGATTCCATCTCACTCCAGAAAGAATGGCCAAGATCAAGAAAACCACTAATAACAAATGCTGGAGGGACTGTGGGGAAAAAGGAACTCTTCTCCACTGTTGGTGGGAGTGTAGACTGGTACAACCACTGTGGAAATCAGTCTGGAGGTTCCTCAAAAAGCTGGGATTGGATGTCATCCTTGACCCAGATCTCCCACTTCTGGGCATATTCCCAGAAGAATTGAAAACATCATACCACAGTGATATATGTGCACCCATGTTTATAGCAGCACAATTTCAAATAGCCAAATCTTGGAAACAACCTAAATGCCTATCAACTGAGGAACAGATAAAAAAGATGTGTTATTTTTATACAACAGAGTATTACTCAGCTAAAAAGAAGGATCAAATTTAGGCTTTTGTAGGTAAATGGATGCGACTTGAGATCATACTCATTTGTAAAATAAATCAAACTCGCATGTAAAAATACCATATTGCCCCCCTAGTGTAAGAAACTGAAAGAGTAAATAAAATACAAAATTTTCAATAAATATTGTGAAAGGGTAAGAAACTGCTCAAAGGGGAATAATAACTCAGATAGGGAAAAGGAGAAAAGAAGGAAAGGAAAAGAAAAAAGATATAAATTTGTACATATACAAAAATACATACAATGGATTGACTAACCAATTCTTGTGTATACTTTTCCTAATTTTATTTTCATAGATTTACTATCAATGCTAGTTATTTTTGCAAATTTAGATTTGAAAGCATTGGGGTTAAGATTGTGATTGAACTCAAGGAAGAATTAGCATCAGAGCTAAATACACAAGATGTTGAGGCTCCATATCTGTTGTCTTTGGAAGCTGAAGATAGTATTTCATATGAGTAATAGTTGCATCATTTAAAATGGAAGCATGCTGTCTTCTAGTTACTACATGAAATCTAGACTATGAAGAGAAATAAATGATCATATTAGAAGTGAGGTGAATAGGTTCTGAGGAATCGTGATTAATTATGGTATAGGGCTAATGTGCCTCTTTGCTCTCAGCTGTCTAACTCTGGACAGTCAATAAATCTGTCTTTCCATGGTGGATGGTGGAGAATAATATTTTACTCAAGTGACTTAATCTTATTGCTATCATTTCCAAATTTTCTAAACAATCTGGACTCTGCATCTTCAACTTCTTCCAACCACAAAATCTTTTTTCTATATTGAAAGGGGTTGAGGTCTCAGAGACTGGTTTTTTCAAGGTTTTCACAACTGATTTCTGAGTCTGTACTGCCAACAGGAGGCATAAGCAGAAGATCTAAACATGGAAAAAAGTTACTCTTTTTTCATCTTCTATGTGTTAGAGAAGGCTGAGACATCTGTAGCATAAACATTCCACTTTCTATTAAGGCAATACAGTGCCTGGCAACAACATCAAAACTAACATGGAGGGATAAGCAACAACAGAAAAAGTCCCAGATTCACTGCTTCCAGGGCTCTATAAAACTTTCTGTCTGTGCTCCTGCATTTTTAAC